>JANHFX010007889.1:12652-43329 GCA_027560015.1 Chloroceryle amazona | reverse complement strand
ATTTATATTTTTCTGTGTGCAATTAAAAAATGTCTGCATATTTATATTCTAAGATACCCCCATTTCCTTGTGTCATTTCAAAACTGTTGTGAATCAGTTGCTGCTCTCTTTCAGTTAGGTTATTTTAATTTCAAATGATTTTAACATCTTCCCTGTTGTGGGAAATCCACACCTTTGGAAATCATAGAATAGAATAGAATAGAATAGAAGGTGAAGCTTTTTGCTTTCATGTTTGATTTTGAGTACTACATGCACACACATATACATATAAAAATTAAGCCGCTTGGCTGTTTGAGTATTTGCGTATTACAATACACAAAAGCTCTCACTTAACTGTAACATAAATCCAATATTCAACACTTCATGCCATAGTAAGTCACACTGCTATTTTGGAGCCATTCATACATTTTTTGATCAAATATCCAGAAGAAATTGATACTGTAAGAGATCTGCTACTTTCATGACTCAGAGAGACTATGACTACAGGAAGAAGAAAAAGATCTGAATAAAAATTTAAATAGGGATCTGAAACTGAGGACTCACAGAATGAGAAGAGCATGAACCAAATATATGTCAATATAAGCTCCTTGCAATATCCCTGTGCCCTTTTTTGGGGGAGGGGAGGGGGGGGTGTGAGGCAGTGGAAGAATATAGACATTTCACTATTATGCTTTGCAAATGAACGTATATGTCAGCGATCAAATAAGAAATAGACCTAGAAGGTCCTTAAAAAGTAGCTGCAATAGAGGAAAATAGGTTATCATTAGGAAGGCATGTAGACCAGTCAGCTTTCTCCAGCCTATTTCCGCAGATGTCTCCTAATTAAAAACAAACATGAGCTTCAGAAGCTTTGACGGGAATTCCTTATCAGGGCTTGGTTCCCAGATTAGACAAATCTCTGGGCCAGATGCCCAGCTGCTACAAATCCATGGAATTAGGCTAATTTAAAGCAGCTGAAGAGAAGGCCAACTCTTTTGAATGGACAGATCAATTCCTTTTACCCAAAGATTTTTTTTTTCTGTCTTAATGCTTTTTGAAAAACAAGCTGTATGTAAATAGTTGGGTGAAATATGATGTAAAGCACAAAGTAGTGTTAGAAACCCCCTCAGCCAGATGAAAAATCTCAACTCTTCATAACTTTATACTCAGCATAGTGGTGTTAGGTTACTCTCATATATGGAGATATTTATGTCAGAGACAGGAAATATTTGGGCATCTTGCCCTGTCAGCCAAAATGCTTCCTAGCTCTCCATCAGTTTGTCTTTCAACAGACAAAGCAACAGATTTCCATTTGTGTCTTTAGTTGTAAATCCAGCCTTAGTTTTGTGAATGGCATGTTTCTATCTCAATCTTCAGAATGGATTTAAGAGTGCATTTTGAAGATGAAGCTTGACACTTTGACAAGTGTCTAGGAAATTACAGTGGAGCAATCAAAGACAACCTACAAAACAGTTCCATCTGAGTGGAAGTGTCACTCCTTGTACTAGTAAAACTATTAATTTTGAATGTCTGCCTGTGGAATAATGACTGGAGGTGACCTAAAAATTAGAATCATATTAAAGGTGCAGCATTGTTCACACATTAAGGAAAGGTATAACATCAGAGAAACTGGTGCAATTGGCATGCAAGGAATCCATTTCACAATAGTTCCCTAGGCAACCCTGCCTGCAAGCAGCATGGGGGATGGAGTGGTGTGAAGATTCCATGGCCAGGCCCTGTGAGATTACAGCAGAGATGGGAACTTGGTGGTACTACAGAATTGATAAGATGCCTGTTTGATGCAGTTTTTGACAAAGTACTGTCCTTTGTGAGAACTTTGCTCATCATAATGTACCAAAACTCACCTCCATCCCAAAGTGCAACCACCCCTCACTGAGTTTGCAAAAGCAAAACGAGAGAAATTTACACCAATCATAATAAAGGTATTTATGACTAGAGTCACTCAAGCTCCATCTTGAAGATAAAAAATTATTATAAAAATGGTTTAATTAAGGGGGCATGTCAGGGAAGACATCACTGTGGACAAGTCAGGGTGGGTACTACTGCTGATCCAACTCCTGACATCAGTGGACAGGCTGAATGTCACTTCTCCCCCATAGGGTTGCCTTTGGGTAAGATCTGGACTTTCTGAGTATACCCCTGGGAAACAGAAATTCTACTGAGCTGCTCTTTAATGTAACGTGTTTGGTACCTACACATGCTTTGCAGACAGTGAATCTATCACCGTCAATCCACAAGAACTTGTATCTCTGGTGCTCTTAATAAACTGCACTATTTGTGCTGCCAGTGGCAGAAGTTCTCTCATCGGGCGCCATCAACTCCTTACTGGCGGCGTGAGACCATGGAACGTGACTAGAACCAAGGAGTGCAGTGCACTGTTAGTGAAGCCAGAGCCGTGAGAGTTCAGGTAGACTGAATGCAACCAGACTAATAGTGCCAAATTGGACATCACTCAGAATCTAAACCTAGCCACCCGCAGCCCCTCTGATATCTGAGGACCACCTGGAACACAAGGGGGTTTGTTTTCTGCCAAATTACCTTACCCTTTTCACACGACACTGCCAAGACACTAAAGAAGAGAAAGGGGTTGCCCCACCCTGGAACTTCCTATCTAGAAGTGCATGGACAGGTAACAGAAACTAATGTGTAACCAAAAGCTTTAGCTTTCAATTAAAAGCAAAAAAAAAAGACGGACCTACTTTGCTTTGGGTCTAACACTGAGTCAAGATTTTCTCGAGAGAAGACAGCAAACATGATAAAGAATTTGTCCAGGAGGGCTGTGGTACTAGTTCTTCAGTTTGCATAATGAGGCCTTGCTGCTGCAACAAATGTCTCAGGAAGTGGTTTTCCATTTGAAGCAGGAGCTGCCAAAGCCAAGCCACACATAGGTAAACTGCTTAGTCACTTCTTTGAATCAAAAGGAATCAACATACCTGAGATTCAGCAACTAGAAGTGCAGTACAGCACAGAGACAGATTCAACATCTGGGTAGTCTGGCCCGTGGAAAATACACATACACTGTGGGATATAGGAACACTTCAAGCTCTAGACGGGTGTATTTCCAAGCTTCACAGCATTAAGAGAGACAGCCTTCCTCTATTCCTTTCAGGAACACAGCCCTACCACTTGAAAGAAGAGTCTGTGAATATTCTCATCATTACCAACCTACATTGGACCTGAGGGTGTATTACAAACTGCGCAAATATTGCAAGCAGACATAAAATTCGGTTCACTTTTTCAACATATTGCCAATGCAACTCTTTAGAGCTATTTTAAAGCTCTAATTTTCCTAAAACAACTAACCTTTAGAACTGAAACCATGAGCAGCAGTTTCATGGCAACTGAAAGGGCAATTTAAACTTTCCCCATGTACACAAGTGAAACGAGAAATGTCACCCTAAAAGTGCACTGAGGCAAAGCTTGGTAGCTTATTCTAAAGGAACAGGAAGAGTCAGATATCGAATTCCACAAAGAGAGACTTTCCAGGGGATAATCTCTACTAGAACTTTTTGTGTGTGTCACCACAGTTGACAAAGTAGAAATAAAGGCTCAGAAATACATTTACATATATGTATCTCTTAAAGACATAACTTGAAGTGCTGCCAATGGCAGCATTATGTTTAATGCCCTGTCTGGAAAACAGAGAAGACTCCAGCACAATTACAATGAAGGTGATGCTAAGCAGCTATTAATACTCTCTAGGTCTTCCAGAGTCACATAAAGTGATACCACATAGATTCCTGTATTGCTCTACTCCCGCATTAAATTAAAGTCAAAGATAAAATTCACACTGGTAAAACAGGTAAAAAAAACCAAACCAAAACAAAACAACACATTGGAGATCTATAAACTTGAAATTAATGTGCCCAAAAATTGAGCAAAACCTTCAGTAATTTCAATTCAGTGGAATTTTTAATTGGTGTCAGGGAGCCATTTCTTCCAGATGATGTTCAGAAATGCAATTTCATGTAGCAAAGACAACAGAGATCTTTTTCAGAGCAATAGAAAAACAAATTAATAAGGTGCCTGCTTGATCACTGTTTCATTACTGAATTCAGATTTACAGATCCCTTACAACATTTGATTAAGACTAGAGACAGATATCCTAAAATCTCTTTGGTTTGCTGATATACCATTTGTGAAAACTGAAAGTACAAACCTGTTCTTCAGAATGTTTTTCAGAACAACTAACTGCCTATATAATCAGCTTTTATAAAGCTGACTTCCCTACAAAAAATCATCCATGATTTTATATCACCTGCAAAACACTTGAAGTTATGTCACCGAACATAAGAATCAAAACCTGTCTTTACAATGGTTATGGATAATTTTTATTTGACATAGCTGTAAAGATGTGTTCACTCCAAGCCCCCCTAACAGCATCTGCAAGTAACAATCTGAAACAGAAGAGTTAACTGAGCTCTCATGAGGTCAACATCAGCATTTAGTACATCACAGCCAATTGACCTGAGCAGTGAAGAGTATATAGCACTGTTGTTTGTAGATCAAAGGACTGAAGATAGTCAAAGGATATCTTGAAAATTTCATTTTAAATTCTATTTATATTCTTTTACATCTGGTGTTTCATATTAAAACAGAAAAAGACAATAAGGATAAGGGACATGTGAATTTTCTATTATCATCTGAAAATACTCAGTTTTGTCTAATCCTTAGCCTGTTTGTAGAATTAAATCTTTCTGGAGTTTATGAAGTTTTTGATATGACCTTAAATCTTTTCTCTCTTTTTTGTCTTCTCATGTTTCTAGTTTTGGAAGAGAAAAGCAAATTCTGAGATTCTCATGAAATATCCAACTGTGAATTTACAGCACAGTTTTGCAGCCTAAAAGGATCAAATTAAGATCAGATGTGGAAAGTGGCAACTCCAGGGAAGTGAATGGTGAAGCTGCCTCCTACACCTGGTTTGAATTTTGTTGCACTCTGCTAATTTAGATATATTACCAAAAGTATTTCTCCCTGAATTTCTTGAAAAAGATAAAATTTGCTTAAGAGGGACTACGTTTTTTTTAAACCTCTGTATTATTACACATCTAGCAGGAAGCAGGGCCTGAAGTTGCATACTAAAATTCATTTTTATGATAAAAACAGAAAGAAAGGGCTGAGCCACCATTAACTGTGATTGCAAATAATTAAAACATTAAAATAAACATTTAAGTCTATATTATTATTTGTTTCAGTAACACATTTAAGCTCTAGTCCTGGACCACCTCTGATAGATGCAATACAAGCAGAATGAGGAAAAAAAAGAAATTGTTTCAGCTTCCAGAGTTGATGCGGTTCCTTTCAAGAAGAATCTAAAAATCCTGCTAAATGTGTTTGAAAAGAAAACAGAGAAAGAGGAAAGCAGTCTGCGTGACTTAATTCAATAATCCACTAACCTATTCCTTGTTTGTTTTCCTGCTTTCATGACTTTGTAATGGTTTGTATGAATTTTCCAAATTGCACCTTATTATACCTGCTGTTAATAGCAATTTCCTCTAGTTATGTTTTATTTGCCGAGCTTTTTTAATACTACAAAATGTTGTCCCCATAAAAACAGACTTTAAAAAAGCTCAATATAACTGCTTAAAAGTGCTGATGAATTCGAGTACCTACTGAACAGCAGAAAACATGTTTATTTTGTCATGTCATTATTGATCCTGGCTCTCTATAGTGAAGTCTGATTATTTTTAACCATTTTAAATTAAAGGTAGATATTCAGCTTGGAATAAAAGATTTCCCCTTGGATACCAAAACAGAAAGAATGTTGCATTTTGCCAGGATATACTATTCAAAGTTGGAATGTAAGGTGACATGATACAGTGGAATTTGTTTCAAACTAGCAGATGACAAATTCAATTCTATTCTCTTTTTAACAAAACAAACTGCCCACTTTACAGTAGTGATCATTCCAGTCTAAGTGCTTTGTGTGCTTTCATCCCACTTCACAGTTGTGAACTTAAACAGGCAACCAGAAATGCTGGCTGGATACCAGTACCTACGGCTGCATAAAACTGTTGTATGGGTATTGCAAACTGGTGATGAAATGTGCTGGACAAGTTTCTTTACTTGACAGGGTGGTAATTATTTTCTACCAAGGTCTGTCATCTGAATGGGAAATTTTAAAAAGGCTTTTAATCCAAGCTTCAAAGTTATCATGGAGTCAGGTAGAAGATAAACATAGCTCAGTTTAAGAGAATAGTTAGGAAGTAACATGTCATTTATTATTAGAAGCAGGTGTGGTGTCTCTTGAATGCTCAGGGTTTTTTCTGGGTGCTAGGCGTCAGCATGCTGACATGTCTAGTTTATAGCAATGAAAGTGCTTCTTCATCTCACTTCACTAACTTTCAGGCTGTTATGGAATCCTGCCAAAGTTTAGTGCATACTGACAGATTCAATCTATCTCAGAAGTAACCTCATTTTAGCCTTATTGCTGTCTGCACCACTAGATTGATGAAATGACAAAGAGGAAGTCTTCTATAGACTTGCAAACAGAGGATGTAATTTATCACCTCTGCTGCTGATTTTTACACCCTATTCCTACATAATCGTGTAAAAAATTTTCAAGTGCACTGTACAGTTCTTTTTTTTTTTTTTTACAAAATTGCTGATGAAAGCTTTTGCCATTTACCTAAACACAGACTGGACAAAACAATTTTAGAAATAGATCATTGTTATTTTCCTGGAATTTATAAGAAAGAGAAATATTGGAAATTTACTAGGGAAAACCTCAGAGAAAATAACCAGGACAGCTGACTAGCCAAAGGGATATTCCATACCATAGGATGTCAAGCCCAGTATATAAGGTGGGGAGAATTGTCTGGGAGGGGCAGATCACTGCTTGGAGGTTGGCTGGGCATCAGTCTGTGGATGGTGAGCATTGTGCATCACATGTCATTTCTTGGGTTTTATTTCTCTCCCTTCCTTTTCATTATTATTTTTTATTACTACTATATTTTAGTTATTAATCTATTCTTATCTCAACCCATGAGTTTTCCTTTTCTTCAATTTTCATCCCAATCCCACCGAGGGGGTGGGGAGGAGTGAGCGAGAAGCTGTGTGGTGCTTAGTTGCTGGCTTGGGTTAAACCACAACGGGTTCCAAACACAGCAGAAATATCGGAATTGCGGAGAGTGCACTTAATCCAGGGATTTGCCAGTGGTCAGATCCTTTCGAGGGCAGAAGAGGGATCCTGTGGATGTTTGTATCAATATTCCAATGTGAAAGAAAAAAGCAGAGTTTCGTATCAGATATCTGCCTCCCATGCTGGGAAGCTCCTAATCTTTGCTAGTTAGTTAACAATATATCATGAGTTTAAATATCCTGCCAAAACGTTATCACCTCAATTCTGAATATTCTACTCTCCCACATATATATATTCAGTTTCTCTATATCATTAATGATCAGGCATTACATTTATTATTGCCTTTCAGTTTGATCCCCTAATTGTTTTGAACACAGTATTGTGTATGCTTCAAGTTTATCACCTGTAAATTTAATATATCCTGTCTTTATCCTGTCCTCTGGGAAGCTGTTAAAATAAAAATGTAAGATTTATTATTGTCTCCTACATTATTGGCCCTTAAAAGCAATAGTTCCACACTATCATAATGGTTTTGATCAGTAAGAGCCCAGCACCTATGAACGGTATTCTCCTAGGAGTATGACTTTCAGTTACAGTATCTCTTTCAAGGACAGCATTCAAGATTTTTTGGATTATTTGCAAAGCTTCAAAATAATAAAATTACATGACACACTCTGAACTGCTCATTAGATATAGTAAGAGTCAGAAACGTAAGTCAAAGAAAAGAAAACGGATCAGAAGTCTCTGTCTGGCTAATATGTTAAGAAATAACACAACCCAGGATAATAGAAAGACTAATAGAAAAGCAAGGTGTTCTCTCTGCAGTTTTCTCTCCCGGCTCCCCTCGGGAAAGTTGCAAAGAGTCTCTTCTTTTAACTTCCCAATTACTACCCCTATTTGTGAAAATAGCACCTCCTGGCCTAGACATCTGAAGCCCCTAAACCCAGTGGTGATATGCCAATGCCTTTTCAGTATAGTTGTCTTCCCCAGACCTCCACTTGTACGCACATACTAGATTTATAGTTCACTTTTTCAGGGATATATAATAGCAAATTGATGAGTGGATTCTGTCTTGCATCAGGAAAAGTTCCTCTCTGTATTTTCCTGCATACCATTTGACCACTTTAAGGTATTGTCTAGATTAGGTCAGGGTACTGTGAAGCATCCAGAATCTTTCCTCTCCCCTCCTCTGGCTTTTCACTAGTAAAGAGACCATCCTCATAGTGTCACCACCAGTCAATTAAATTTTTTTTCTATTTCTGCTCTCTTCAGCTTCAGAGTTCTGCTTAGGCAAATTCTTGAAACGTCAGGCTTCTCAGGGTTCTTCCTGCAGTCACAATACTGTTTTGTGATTCATGGAGAACTCAGAAAAAAATGAAAAAAATGCTGTAATAGAAAAAAAAAAAAAAAGAAGACAATGCTTTCAGCTAAGCTTCCACACAAATAAATGATCATCAAACACTAAAGCCACTTTGATGACAGTGCTGTGTTATTTTCTCTCAGAATTGAGTTATAAGGTAAGGCAACCTTACAGAGAAGACAGATAAGTTTTTGTATGTATTGATAAGAAATTAAAATACCAAGTATATTTTGTGTTGTGTATGTACGTATATATGCTTTTTTCTCAGTTATTACAATATTCAAAATTCATTGATGCTGTGTGTAAAACACTGGATGGCACTAACAAGTATTATCCCGGAAAATGTTCACTGGAGTTTCATTTGAAAATTGGTTTTATCCAGCAGGAAGGGATATCAGTATGAAAGTATGAATGTTGCAAGTAAAATAAATATATGTATGTATGCTTTCCATTCACAGTGAGACCCCTTTATATTGTCCTAGCTGTGTGTAAGAGCTTTAGTGCACGTTTTACCCAATAGATTCCTCAACACTGCATGAGAATATCATACACTGTAGTATAAATGCAATATGGACACTGTATTTTATTTGTCAGGTTCCCATGAAAAGCTAATTGCTAGAAGCAATAAATCCGTTTAAAAGAGGAGACAGATTCTGCTCAACACCGACCAGTAGTCTCCCGTTGGTTTCAATAGGAGCAGACCCAAACCATTTTGTGCAGTAGATTATCTTCCTGATCGGCTTCTGCCAATCTTGGCTTTCATTAAGTTAATGGCAAGAACTCAGCTGGGAGGAAATGCAAAGCCTCAGCTGGATGGTCAGTTCAGCAGGAACTTAGGAAAACAAAATGTTCCCTATCTGAAAGCAGTAGATTGTTCGTTTGTAAATCTATCCCTCACCAGGAGAAATTCTACCCTCTTGGATATTGCCTGCTGTGTCTTGTGCCCTTTACATTAAAGTTCCCAGGCACACATCCACATAGCCCTCCTTTTGGTAGATGCTAATTAACAGCTTTTTTTTTTTCAGTGTCTTTTTAATCCAAATAAGAGAATCTCTACCCCACCCCCAAAAAATAGTAATACTTCATACTTGAACATGATTGTATTATTGTCATAGGTCATCTTGTTACCTTGGTGATGGGGACTGTTTTTTTTTCATAAATGTTACTCCATCTCCAGAGAAGGACAGTAAATGCATGATGCAAATAGCTTCCTAATTCTACCTTTCATCTATAATTATATCTGTAAAATAGTAATTCAAAGTATTCTGAAGATATCCACTTTTTTTCAATCTGCTCACATATAGAACATGTTATTAGGATGTGAATAAAGCCAATATTAATTGAAATCAATTCTGTCAATTAATATCTACTTTACATGAGATTTCATAGCTTCAGTAAGAAAGACCCACTACTAAGCAATCAGGTTTGAATCCAAACCCTGCTCATCCTCTTCTTCTTACCCCAAATAGAGCAAATCTACAAAGCCAGAAGTCACAGGCAGAGTTATTTTTAGCACAGTCACATGACTGGAATTTGGAGAAAAAATAGCACAGTTATTGAAAATCCTTACTGTGAATGCATCATGGGAGAGAACCATATAACAGTTCCCGTTCTGTGGCACAGCTAAGAAAGTGCAGAAACCAAACTTAACACATGACGTGACCAAGCCTGAGAGAGACTTGTTATAAAGCTCCTGAAATTGTGGCACTTCTTTAAAAAAACAACATAATATATCATATTAATGCTATTACTATATAAGAAAGCATGCTGTAGGGAAAAAATACATCTACTTTTTTAAAAAAAATCATCATATGTTCAGTTCTCACTCAGTTATTTTAGTACAGTCTTTTAGATCACAGAGGAGTAAAAAGTGACAACGTTACACTGTCAGTATCTCAGGAAACAGATAAAAATTACAGGAGACTGATCACGGTAATATAGGTGATAAGAGGAGACAACCCCACACTCCTTTGCTTTGTAGACAGAGTGAGGTCAACACATATCAGACTCTATAAATCAAAACTACAGGCGCTTGCTCTGTGCCATTTTGTGCTATATTTTTTCTTCATCACAGAAAACATTGGAAGCACAGCTGTTAGTTTTATAAATCCAAGCATAGGTTTGAATTCTTAAATAAGGATGTGAAAAGTGTTTTTCCAAATCAGAAACTCTTCAACCCTGCAAAAATCAGCGATGCATAAGAGTCGAATAAAATCACTGCTGGAAACTAACTTGCATTTTTGTCCTAGATAGTCGTAGATAGATTTATACTGCAATGGTTATAAGCCAACTGGTTACATGACGAAAACAGAGGAACCAACATGGACAAATGTAGGAATCAATTGTTCTGTCCATTCTGGCTCTGTGCCTATTGAGCTTTCAGATACACAAATTCTCACTGTGTCTTCAACAACCAAAATCTCTAAAATCCTCTTTTTTTTCTTGGTTGTTCTAAGCAGAGAAAAGATGGAAGTAATTCAAACTGGCAGCTGCAGGCAAATTTGGTGGTAAAAATAGGAACTAAGAGCTTGGAGCTGTTTCACAAGATCATTTCTCTAGCAGTGAGGTTTCTGTTTAGACAGAGAAAACTAGAGCTTTTAATTCAGTAGATGAGTTCTGGAAGTAATAATTCTAACAAGTGAGACTGTTCATAAAGGCTATTCAATGTCCAGCACTATTATAAAATCTCTTTGTCTTGCAACACCCAAAAGTTGGAGAACTTACAAATTAATCCATTGGCCTCCAGTCCAAAGGCTGGCCTTTTGGTTTTCTCTTACCCAGGAGGAGAAATTACAACAGATGAGAACTCAGCAGTGGAGCCAATTGAAACAATCCAAAAAATTCAACACATTAATGAAAAAAAGTTCTGTTTTGTAAAATTTTTTTATCATCTCTGCTGAGCAGAAGAGGCAGGAGACTGGGGATACTTCCGTGACATTCATCTAACTCTGCAAAAACCACCAAGGCCCAGAAGACATGCACTGAAATGGACCACACTTAACAACAGACTCAGGCAGCTCAAGTATGAATGCGTTCCCCAGGGCACACCAAAAGCCCCAAGGAGAGGGTAACTGCAAAGCTTGAGGAGAGGGCCGCATGCAGGCACAGACATAAATACACTAGTATTATACATACAACAGTCTGTAAGTAGCTGGATGCTTTTGTTCTGTGGGATACCGACACAGGGGTGTATGGAAGGCAGAAGAAATAAAGAGCCTCCGTCCTTTTCTCTCCCCTCCTTACGATGGGACAAGGCTGAGCAACAGGGCTCCTTGCCAGCTCCCCAGTTACTGACCTTGGGGCAGAGTCAGCAGCAGAAAAGAAGGGGAACTATTTAGAGAGCGAGTAGAGGGATGA
The DNA here is from genome assembly GCA_027560015.1 of Chloroceryle amazona. Lineage (NCBI taxonomy): Eukaryota > Metazoa > Chordata > Aves > Coraciiformes > Cerylidae > Chloroceryle > Chloroceryle amazona. Next base: position 31,531 of record JANHFX010007889.1, on the reverse strand, counting down.
GTTGATCCTTGCTCTTCTCTGCCATGTGACAGCCATACAGTATGTGGGGGGTAGCTGCAGTTCTTGCAGGAGGTGAAAGCTGTCCACCTGCCCTGTCACTGAACAGAGCACAGTCCTCCCTGAGCTCCAGGTTCAGCAAAGCTTCACTGTTGGTGGTGCTTACGGTAGAGAGCGAATTTTTTAGGTACCTCAAGAGCACTGAAACTAAGAACACACTGAGAAGCAGAATACTGTGATGCCTAATACGGCAAGGGAGCGTATTTATGCCGCTGTGCAACTGTTTCCCCTTTTAAGAAAAAGTCAAGGAAAATACTCTCACATTTAAATGCATACATTCCTACTGCATTTGTTTATAATAAAGATATTGTTATGCTGGTAGAACTGCTGTTAAGGAAGCCCCGTAATAGGTAATACAAAGCTTGTTTTCAGTTCTGAGGAATAAAGAGCTAAAGACAGTTATGTATCTCTCACAAAATGGATAAAGAAAATGAATCACAGTAGACAGAGCAGGTGAAGACAGGGTAGATGGGCTTAATCAATGCAGAGATCTGAGGAATGCCAAGTACTTTCTGTTGATAAAAAATTAAGGCTGAACCTGGAAAAAAGGTGTGTATATCTAATGGAATATATTCAGCCATAGGGTTTGGGGAATCACTATAGAAAAGGCATGTAATTAATTATGCTTTAATTCTTGACCTATTTTATGTCAATAAACCACAAATGCTTATGTACATGCTAAACCTAGAAGGTAAAGTAATGCTGTGTCAGCTTTCAGGGTGAAAAACACTACAGTTCTGTTCCCTCCACAAAAGTGTGTCTAATTACCTCCTGAGGCTGAAGCCAATAGGAAGGTTAAACTGTGATCTGTTCTTATTATTCAGTATTCAGCCTTCTTTGAATTAGAAATGTTTAAGGTTTACACCAAAAAAAAAATTTAAATAATAATAATAAAAAAATCTAATCATCTCCAGGCCATTTACAAAGTAATTCAGGGTTTCCTCCAGTACTGACTTGATATTTCCCTGGTGCAGAAGTCTGAAAACTGAAACTGCTGCTGGACAATCTGACTTAGGACCAAAGAAATGTCACTTTAAATATTAATCCTGAAGTCATGCAGCAGAGCACAACAAAATGGTTTAATATTTCTTTAAGCAAGTCTTCTAGCTAATGGAGTTAGCTAAAACCCTAAGAGGCTGAGAAACACTCCAGCTCTGCCTCAGAACAAGGCACAGTGCACCTATTTCTGCTCCCCTCTGTGTCATCTCGAACTAAGTATTGCAAAGGGTACATTCCCCATCCCAGTAAAATAATTAACTTTATCCACCGTTCATGGTCTATTTTGATTATCAACCAGCTCCTCTAGAGAACTCACAATAGCCACCCATCCACGTGTCAGAAACTGCAAGCTATTTTGTGCCTTATGAACAGAAAATGAAGTACAGTAAGCTCGGCACAAGCCTGCCTGTAACAGAAAACCAGGAAAGCAATACTCCCCATTAATTCTCTGATAAAACTGGAAATGAGAATAGAAGACATTTTTATCTTGTCCCTGATTTGCTACTGTCTAACAGTTCTGTATCTATTATTTTCTGTACTTTGTAAACTACCTTACATTAAATTCACTGTGATATAACTCAATTTTCAAGGAAAATTTGGATGCAATGTTACTTCTCTTTTGCCATCTTCCTGAAACCAAGAGAAGACCATTAATAATAAATATGTAATAATGATATGCTGATGGAACTTAGGGATAATGAGGAATGTATCATGACAGCAAGGACAACAACTAAAATTTAAACTGCTTTAAAACTCAGTTGTCCTTATCTAGCCTAGGAAGTAACACCAGGTTAATTAGAAGTGCCAGTTAACACAGCTTCTAATATAAACCTTCAGCTATTTGGATACACTACTAGTATTAAGTCTTCTAATGTTATCATTTAATATATTGCCAGACAAATGCATCCTTGCATTTTGCAGGACTTTTTTTTCCTATAATTTCTACAGTGTTGTAGCTCTATGTAACCATATCCAGCATAAAGCGGTAACCCTAAGAATGACCATACTTATAAGGGTAGAAAAAAACATTTTACGGAGAATCAATGAATGTCGAGGGTCAAGTCTTGGTGTATTTTATATTTCAAAAGACTTCAAGGTATAGTGTTTTTCACTCAGAAAGAAACGTTCACGTTGTTTTATAAAGATTTGTTCACACAATACAGTTCACAAAACTTGGTCATTATGTCAGTTGCAGAACTCATACTGAATTTAGCAGGCACCCTGAAATCCAAACAGCACTTTACTTTCTGAAAATATGGAAAAAGCAGTAAGTTCAGAATTAAAAATGCAAATGTTTTTAAATAAAATGTGATAACAAAGTGCACTTTAAATAAAATTCTATATTCTATAGTCCTGTGACTGATACCAAGTTTATAATCCACAAGAAATTAGAATTTTAAATGGACAGATAAAACAATAACCAAAGCCTTTTTTCAATGATTCAAAGCCACATTTTCATTTTAACACATATGTTTCCTACTCATTTCTTGGTACGCATTTCATATACACACATTTGATTGAGGTGTGTAGTAAACAAACTACAAATGGTGCCTAAAGGAGGATAACTGAATCCGTCACCTTAGCTAACTCTTACAAATTTAACAAAAATGTTATTTTAGTTACTGCTCTGACAGTTTTCACATCAGTCTTAAAAGTAAAAGGAGAGAGAGAGAGAGAGAGCGCGCAAGAAAGAAAGAAGTCAGGGAGACAGCAAATATATAGCAGATTTTTTCTGGAGGAAAGTGCACTACACAAGAAAGTGTACTACAATAAATAAGACATCCACAGAGTCCCCCTCTAGTGTATGTGGAGGGGGTACCCACCGGAACAGACTCTCAAAGCCAAGCCTAGAAATTGTGAGTCCTGGCAATAGTACTTCTTGTGACTACTGCTAAAATCTCTGCCCTCCCAAACCTTCTTTACAAGCTAATGTGCACATGCATTTACATATTTTCTGCAGAAAATTAAGATTCTAACACATGACATTTTAAAAACAGATCCGTAAATTGTTTCATGTTGACACTGAAATCTCATCATTGCAACTGCTTCAAGGCAGAGTCATTTGAGTTTGTGTCTGGGTTGGTTTTTGGTGTGGGGTGGTTTATTTCGGTGTTTGTTTTGGTTTTGGTTTGGTTTGGTTTTTTTGAGAAGGGGGTGGTGGACAGCTAGCAGGGGTGATCACAGCTTGTTTTCTTCAGCTTCTGGGGTCTGAAATTACAGACCAGAGAGAGGAACTAGAAGAGGAAGTCAGCAGAGGAACTTGGAGGAGACGGTGGAGGTCAAAATAAGGACGGCAGAGGGAAGGAAGGCAAGGTCAGGAAGAAAGTCCTACTATACAAAGACTGAGGAATAAGCCAAAAGCAGAAAAATAGCATGAATTATCCACACTGAATGAAGTGATAGCTCTAGGTTGAAGATATTATGTCATGATTTTCAGAGAGTAATAATGATAAATATTTTGTTGCAGAGATGCACAAAATCTGTTTAAGTGTTGGAAATAATTCTACCAGCTACATTGCAGTCATTAAAGCAGTACTTACCATTGCATATAATCCCCACAATGCAGAACAGGTGATACAATTTGATTTTACAAAAACATTTAATCTGAGGACTAGAAATATCTGACTACACTTGAAAATGTGCAACATATTTCTAATCAACCTTCCAGCTAAAACCAAATTGCACAGCACTGGAAGGCTCTAAAATCTATTTGCACAAAATGAGCAACACTAACAATAGTGAGTAATTGGCTAATCATGATGAAGATGAAGTCATTGCGAATAAAGAAAAGGTTTAGGCATGTATTATTTATTACCCCTTTACAAATAGCTTATGAATAGCTAAGAGATTCTTCCTATCAGTCCTAAGCGTGTCACAGACATTGATAGTTGTGCTATACTTGGTTATAAGCAAAGCATTGTTATAAATTATGCATGGATTTCTAGGACTCTCTAATGGCACTTTACTAATATTCTGCTGGGTCTATTACTGACCTATTCTGTATAATTTATAAAATTTCAATGCAAAGTTTAATACATTTTTATTTTGACTTTTCAGTTACAGTCCTTATTCTCCAATGATGGTTAAATCAAAGGGTGAATAAAATTAATGGAAATTATCATTGCAGAAAAGCACATTTTTACAAAGCATTATTTTTCAAGAAAAGTACCTGTATTATGTAAAAGTGTTGACTTTATATAAAGACTGGAAATCAAGATTAAAATTATTTCATATTCAGATTGTAAAGTGCCTTATACTACACATTTACTTTATCAGTTCATTTTATGTGCCAAATTCTCTGGTTGGCCACCTTCTCTGTTGATGTACTGCAGTGAGAGATAGCTATAAAATGTACCACGCCTTTGAGACAGGAAATATACTGAATCTGAAATGGTGCCAGAAGAAAGGAAGTTCTGGTGTCTTTAATTATCATTTTCCCTTACAGGTGCAGATCTTTTTCCAGACTGATCATTTATAGTCCACCTGTTTCTTACCTTCCTAGTTTTACTAGATCCCTGACAACTTTACATGACCTAAAATCTGATCCTTCGTCAGCACATATGTTGCAAAAGGATGATTTACAACATCCTGAAATTTAATCTGTTTCCCATAGATCCTGGTTATATATGTCCTTGTCCCCCTTACATATACTGTCTCCTGCACTGAATATTTTAAGTTATTGTTCCCTTTAAACAATGAATTGATGACCTACTGTGAAGAAAATAAGAATCACTGTTTAAACATTTACCCAAAACCTGACTTGAAATAAAAGCTTTCAATTAGATTTTCAATATTCTGAAAAATTTAAGGAAAGAAAATATTCAGAACTCTTCTAGTCACTGTTTAGGAATGATCTCTTCCTTGTCACCTTTCTTCCCACAGGGTCCCTTGCTGGATATCAGCATAATCCTTTTGCATTTCCACTGTCCTGGGCTATCTGAGGTGCCACAATGGTTAATCTCATCCTTGTTGGTGGTTGTGCTCTGCTGAACTCCACTATGTTGAAAAACAACAGTTAATCAACTTTTAAGAAATTCTAAGTGTTGTTCCCTCTTCCAGGATCAAAGGAATCAGCCTCATTCATGGTAAAATAATAATCAGGAATATAATCTGAATTTCTTAGCCATTTCTTTTCTTTCTATAGACTAGAGGGCTGCATTCCTCTATCTTTCAGGCTACCAATGTATTACTCTTCTGTACAAAAGAGCTCAGAATAGGCAGAATTTCCAAGTGAAATGGTTTTGATGTTTTCCTAATCTGACTATTTCAGATTTAAAAGTATGTAGAAAAACCCAGTCCCTCCCAGCTGCCTTTAAAATGACCAGCCAAGTCATTGTGTATTTCTGCAACCACCCTTTCAGTCTAAACAAGCCACCTCCAAAGTGCTAGATAAGGAATTCCTTTCCAAGGGTACAGCCTAATGAATGTTCTGGTGCATTTTCTGCTATCAGCTATTTGGCAACTCAATATTTACACAGTATAGTCTGGTTTCTGCTTGGAAGCAATACCTACTGTAGTTAGATTACATACTCTGTAAATAGAAACAAAATTCCCCAAGGGGACCAAGGCAGCACCAACATTTTGCTTTTAATTATTGACTAAATTAAGCAGTTCCTACTGTCTGGGATTTAATTTGTTTTATATTAATCCCCTTAATGATTCACTCTTCCTCACACAGACAGTTCACAATGACCATGCACAAACCTGTTCTATAAAGTGAAATAATGCTTTAAGACTAATAATTGATAAGGTATCATGCAGATTATTATCAGCTGGCAACATGGCAGTTTCATTAATCTACATAGTACATTTATTACATTTGCTTCTTGGAGTTTCCATCCAAAAAACAATTAGGCCTATGAGCATGGCATACCTCAGAGTATAACCCATTTACAGCTGATGAAATAGTATTCCCTGTTTTCCAAGTTTCTTCTCTTTGTGGGGAAACTGGTTTAAGCCTATTCTGCTGAGTAACTCAAGAAACATGTTCCTGCTCTTATACTAAAGCTAGCATTTCTTAAAATAATCCAGCCTCTTCTCTACTGAACATAGCCCATGAGTTTTATATTAAAACATCTCACCTTTCGAAGCGGCTCAACTATACCTCAAGATATTTTGCTATATATCTAGGAGAAAGTGGGCCAAGTGTTAGGACTGTTAACTGTCTGAGTAATTCTGAAAAAGAACTCAATCATCTAGGTTTTACAAGACAAGGAAATGACACTTATGGGAGTTTTCAATTACTCCTGGAAGTCTATTTCAGTTTATTTCAATGAGGGATTAGAGAGCCTACTTCCATCTTTCTGCCTCTAAGTATTTTTTAAATCTGGCCACTAAGCCATGCAGCCTAAATTCCTTAATATTTTTGACCTGAAGCCATAATTTCTCTCTAAACCTTGGACTGGTTGATCTCTATTCCCATGACTTTCTTACCAAATAATAATATATAGAACATTTTTTTTTTTTTTAAAAAAAAAAGCCATCTCACTTAAAGCAGTAAGATGTTCTCATTGCTGTATCTCAACCCTCACTTGCAGCAACTTCCTACTGATAACACTGCAGAAACTTTTTTTCTTTTATCTTGAAAAATATCATGAATAAAACCATATGGGGCTTAGTTTTATTTGCAAGAAATAAGTAAATCTCTGCAAAAACGGAGTTGAGAACATACGCACTTCACCCTGGGTTTTTTTATGTGTTTACAAAGAATACAGTATTGTGAGCTTTCTAATCTTGTGAGGTGAGCATGGAGCACACTGCAGGAGAATCACATGATTGCTTTAAGAGAAAAATTATTTTTTTTCTATGTGTTAATATGCTTTGCTTATTAGATACACTTAGTCATTTGAATACTGAAGAAATAACAACACAGCACAGAGTCAGAAGAGCCAGAATGCATTTCTGGGGTTTATTTCTAGCACATAGTGAAAGTTCACCATCTAGCTCAGAAAAGACATTTAGCGATTTCTGATTGTTTATCCCTGCCTATGAGTAAGGTACATTATGCCCAGTAGTGGTGGGACAAAGTGCTTCTCCATACTCCTATTGTGTCATTGCAGGAGATCATGGGAGGCCCCCCGCTCCTTTTTTTTTCCCATCTTCCTGTAACTAAAAATACCTTAAACCAAAATAATAGTTGAAGACAGCTTTTTAAAGCTATTTCCAAAATGAGGCTTTTCTTGTTCAGTTACTGATGTTATTTTTCCTAGTAGTGTATTTTTCCATTTTCCTACACTTGTTTGAACTAAACTGCATTATAAAAATACTTATAATTATTACAAACAAGCCATCAGAAGCATCTACTTGCTCCTAAATGTTTAATTTTCTAAATATATATTAAGTATATATTTCAATTAAACTCAGACTTTGCCATAGAGTGCACTAAATCCATTTCATAAGTATACACTTTTAAAAATCAGTACATGGAACTGTCCAGAGAAATCGTTTGGGACTGAGATGATATCTTACAGAGCTGTTCCTCCCACCTATGAGTTTCTCCTCCCGCTTGGTAGCATGACCAGATTCATCATTACAGATAAGCCCTCAGGCAAAGATCTAGAATTCAGCTTTGAATAAAAACCTACATTCTCCCACAAGACCCAAGACGCAAGATCTATTTTAGCAAATTAGTGGCTGCACAAACACTTCAGCAAGCATTCCTTGTGACTTTTGCCACTGATAACAAACCATGCATCCCTCACAGGTGATGTAGTTACACAGAAGTAAGCTGAACAGCATCTCTGGAAAACAGCAAGTCATTAAGCTTTACTGTACTCTCCCTCTCTAGTTTGAAAATATGAAATTGTCTGTGGTGTAAAAAAATATTTGTTTTAGCCAGCTGTATGCTTAGAAGACATTGGAGAAGTCAGGGAGACGTTTAAGTCATTCAGAAAAGTAATGGGGCAGTTGAGAGTTATAGGATCAAAAACAATTGAAAAGGTTTTAGCTCCAATGGCCCTCAATGAAATAGTTAACTATGTTCACACTGGCAAATTTTAGTGCTATGGATGGTCACTGGGTACTTAAGACCTGTAAATAATTTTTTCAGTTGTATGGTGCAGACTCAGTCATTTGTAAAAGATCAGTCCCCAGATGATACATGGGTGGGACTTTTATGGCCACAGGAGTACAAAAAGCTGTGAACATAGTTCATAAAGCTGGGATCATAGTTCCATGGAAAGGAAAAGGGTGCAAGATACTCCACAGGCATGGTACCAAAGGGTATAAATGCCTCTGATCTTACTGTGGCTGCCTTACTATCACAAAGGCCTCAGATTTGAAAACCACCTCTGAAGAATTCAAAATGGACTGGTTATGTAACTAAATTATTTTACTTTTAGTTATGCAGCAAAACTTTGTTGTGAAGAATTCTAATTCTTGTTAGGAAGTTTTGCCATTTGACAGCTTGATTAGCAGAGAAGAAGAGGGGAATTGCAAACAAGTAAGTTAACTAGCCTGGTTTTCCTAAAAAGCTAGGAGGGTAAATAGTTAATAGCTTTGATTTTATGTTCTATTTATTCAGTTTTATTGTCAACTTATTCATGTCACTAATGTACCTAACAGGCATAATTCAGTTACCTGGTCATGATTAATTTTCAAACCCAGGAAAAAACCCACAAATTTCCATCTTTTAAATCAGCATAATAAATATTACATATGAAGGAAAAAAAAAAACAAACATCAGATGGAAGCCAAGACTCTAAAGATCGGTAATTGACAACAAAATGGGAACATCAAGAAACATGCCAAAATCTGAGCCAAAGTTAAAGTTTATACTGCATAGAAGGCCAGCCAAATCTGTTTTCAACCCCATTCATGAAGGCTGAAACAGCCCTTAAAGTCCTACAAAACATGTCGAGACATGACCTGGGAGTCAGAAGGGAAAGTCATATGATTCAAAGCCATAGTGACAGTCACTATTTAACAGCATTTGCTTTCCCCCATAAAGAACAGAATGAAAACTTGTGAGCAAAATCTCTCTGTCAAGAATGAAACACTGATTACTGTCAATAACTTAGAGTGTTGCCGAAGCCGTTCCTACATTGCCTACATAACCTATGTATAACATACTGCCATTCCTTTTCTGACCATGTGCATAATTTGGCCTACGGACTTCTATTTTTCACTGTTTGACAGTGATCTTCAAAGGACCCCAGTTTCTCAGCAGCATGTATGAAGGGATTTGACCTCCTGGGAGAAGCCACAGCAAAATAAACAAAAAAGCTCAGAAAATGAACTTTGAAATTATCAACATTCAAGCACAAGTATGAAGCCAAACAGTCAGCCCTCAGTAGTGTCCATAAAGGACTATAGACAGTTACACCCAGAAAGGAATGAAATAAAGGTAATGGTTTTCTAACCCTGATAAGAGAGTGACCTATCAATTAAGGAAAGTCCGGGACAGGTTGCACAAAACTAACAAGCTTAGTATCAGAGGTCACAATCAGAATTTCTGCAGGTACAGAGCGATACAGTACTTTAGAGGTATTGAAATGTTTGGGTTGTAGTTTTGTATTGGTTTGGTTTTTTGAAATCTCATAAACAATGTTCGATGACTATCAGGCAAATATGCAAGCCTCTGCTGTATGTTCTCTTGCTATTTCACTAAAGCAATTTTGTACAGGTTTCCTAACTTCCATGGAAATTTTTAAATGTTTTTTATAATCTAGCTTTATGTATGAGAACTGAGTCTTACATTTTGACCCCTAAATTACCATACTTGCAATCTCATCTAATGTAGTCAATCAACATGCGTCCACCTTTAACAGTACACTTTAATTTGATTTCCAAAGTCTGCTTTTGGACAGGCAGAAACAGAAAAGGCAACTGCATTCCTCAGGAACTGAATATTTTTCAAGTTACAGCCCAGCATCTTATCAAGGAATAATTAAAAGCCAAAAATTACATCAAGAAAAATAGATTATTTTCAGAAAACTTTAAGAAGCCAAACTCATCCCAAAAGGTTTCATCCTGTATAGCAATAGAATCCTGCACAAACATTGTATGTATCCAGCTGTATACAGCTGTATACAGTTTAAGGAAAATTTAGAAAGTCACGTTAGATCTAATTTAAAGTAGTGCATAATGTCAAACAGATGAAAATTCAGTTTCCATGCTACAGGCAAGCCTTAAAGAGATAAGGACTATTAAATTCTCTGTGCTCAACAAGAACTTGATTTCCTCCTAATATTTGTTGTCATCATGAAATCTACAAACTGAAGGTAAAGCTTGAACAGGTTTGATAACAGAAATCTCAAGGACATTTCAGCCTCATAAAGACAAGGTCAGAGCAAGTCAAACCAAACTTCTGTTGTCAAAGCTTGAGTTCAAAGCATATTTATCCTAAAAATCTAGGACTTATACAAGCTGTTCACGTGAATTCAGGCAATAATGGCTGTACACCTTATCAGAAGCTTTCTTCTGAAGATTCCAGCCAGTGCTCTGCTTCTGCTCATTAGCTGGGACAGGGGAAACATGTTCTGAATTACAAGTATGTTACACGAAAGATCAGACTAGGAGAATGGAGAAAGACTAATTCTGCTGTGCCCACTAAAGAAAACCAAAATGTGCTAATTGATTTTGTCAGAAGACAGAAACAGGTGTTCTCTTCGAGGCTTTAACAAAGACCTAAAGGCCCTTTGGGTTATTTGTGGTGTGATCTCCACTGGCAACAAATTATCAGGCTACACAAGGGGCTGCAGAAAGAATACTCAGTCCTCATTGTTATAGTATGTGCAGAAAATAGATGAACATCCTCTAAATAGAAAATTATTAGCTTCATTATGGTTTTGGGTTTTTTTTTACAGTGTTGCTCATTACAATATCTGAAGGCTTGAAAGAAATAGAATTTATCTTCACATTTCTTCTGTCAGGAAAAGGGAAGAGGCTTAAAGTTTGAAAGGCAGCAGAACTTATCCCAATTTAGAGATTGGCAAACAAAACATTTACAGGGATGCTACCCATAGATGAGTAGTATCTGTTTTTTTTCACAGTACTTATCATTCTTATAGCTATTTCTGTGCACAAGAAAGTGTTTCAGTTTCTGATGGATTTGGTAGCAGCTGTGTATGTTTACCACTTTCTTTGAAACTCTGGCTTACAGTTAACAGGAGTAAGTCAAACTTGTCACCACAGAGAGAATTCTCCTACGCAGAAGACAACTGCTTTAATCTAGGAATACTCTTTTTATTCCTGTGAGCCATTCCCTCATTGTCTGGGTGTCCTCCACATTCACTGTAAGCAACACACAACTTTTGTAGCAAGAAATGAAGGTAAAATAAAGATATAAATAATAAATTATAATTATAAATACCAATCAAAATCTTCTTCCTTTATGTGTTTTATAATGATGTGCAAAAATGAAAGGCATCTTTACTATGCAGCAACTATCCTTCCACAGAGACATCCATAGAGCGTACTGAGTGGAGTAGCGCCTAACAGAAAAAAATGTATAACCATATGATTAAATGTGAGATGGCATGAACAAATTAAAGTTAAGATGGTGATGTTTCATGGAATTTAAAAGCATAAAATGTATTTAATTATGTGGTAACACAGTGACATTGAATCATCTATGGGGCTTTTACCTTTAACAGCATAAATCTCTGAGAAAACAGACACCTAGAGCTGTCAAATATCTCTTAACTGAGACCAACTTTATAGTTCTAATTGTAAGGGAAAATTAGGAAAATGTGTTTTAGCAATGACCTATTCATACACTTGCTGATAGTGTGTCAGGGCCTTGAGCACACTCTCTCTTCTAGGAGTATAGCTGGCTATGCACGGCCAGCTGCTGACAAAAGCCATTGTGAACAAAAAGCTTTGTGGGAAGACCTCAGCAAGGGCTCCCCTCTTCCTTTGGGCACTGCTTTTAACTGTGACTCTCACTACTGAACTCCACCTGGGCTACAACTCAGCTGTGTGATAATCATGCCTGTGCCTGGCCATGTGGCCCATTGACCAGGACCCCTGATCCTGACTCATGGTTTGACCACCCTAGCACCCCCCCATCATTTTGTACCTGCCCATCAATCTGGAACACTTCTGACTTTATTTGTGCCGAACCTGTCATGCTCTTTGAGAACTATTGGACTGCACCCCACTGGGGAGGGCATGGCCCTGCTGGACAGGCAGGCAACCACCACCACAGTCCCTGCGCTTGTGCAAGAGCCCAGGTTGCCCCTGACAGAAAGCATCTCAGACACATTGTGGTTTGTTGAAGTCACAGGAAGGGAACAGACTTCTCTTCCTAGGCCAGCCAGTCTTTTTACTAAAACTATCTTCCTGAGTGTTTATACCTTCTGTCTTTCAATCCCTTTGTTTCAGGATCAAACACTGTCTAGGTGGAAGGAGAAAAACAGGAAGGGGAGAGGGCCTCACTATGGTTTTGGACTGCCACACCTTCCAGCTCAAACTCTCTTACCAAGACCCATCACAGGGAAAGTGTTGCTTTCCCTCTGTAGTCCCTTGCCATTGCACTCTTGGTTTCCGTCTTTAAGGTGTACTTAGGCATGTTATGCTATGTTAGGAGCAATTAGGGAATTTGACATCCCAGTAAAAGGCTAGTAAATGAGAAAGCTTCTTCTCAGCATGTGAAAACACAGCTTAGCCAAATTTGGGAAATACAGGAAAAATACAAGGAAACATCCAAGAAATCCATCAGTATTTTTCAACAAAAGTGTTTAGAAGATACAGGGTTATGAGATCCATTAACTGCCATCCACAGCCATCTCCACTCTGGAGTCAGGGAAGGAAAGCCCACAATTTATGAATAACAAGGACTTATCCAAATTCTTACAAATAAGAAACAGCCTGATGGTAAATCAGCCTCATTTCTTTATGAATATATTTTAATATATTCTGTGACTATTAAACTAACATAAATTCATTTCTCATGGGTTTCTTTCATTCTCTACTGTTATACCACTTCATTCTTATCTTTTCATGCATTTAAAGTAGGCTATCTGCATAAGACACGCTAGAGACACCTTTTTTTAGGAAACATATTAAAGTCACTGTCATCATTCTTTACCAAGCAATCAATTATTTGGGGCATCACAGTTTTGACCCCATTCTGACTTCAGAACTGTATCCCAGGACAAAAAATATTTTCACTGTATTTCTTGGGATCAGTGATTTTGGCAAATGTTTTTTGTTAACAAATAAAATTGGATGCTTTCCTTATTTAGTTACATTACAGTCCTCATTGAAACCCCAGAAGAATCCTTGCTTCCCAGTTATTTTGATGGCAGCCACAGAAAACGAAGACAAGAGAAATTAATATATATTTTCTGACAATCCAGAAACTGAAGGGCATCCAGTGACATTTCCAGGTACCAAATTTAAAACCACGTTACATAATAAACTGTCCAACTCATTGACACAGTAAGCTGTTGAGGCCAAAAGTCTGAACACGTTGAAAAAAGAACTGGACAAAAATCACAGGCGACAGGTCCACTAGAGGCTTTTAAACACAATGTACAAATAACAGCCTCTGGCACAGAAAGTTTGCCCTGTTAAATGCCTTAAACTGGGAGGTTTCAAAGGAGTATTGTTCTGTGCCTGCCCTTATTCTTGTTCTCCCTCTAAGCACCATCTATGAGTTACCACCAAAACAGGAGGCAGAAAGTTAAACAGACCTTTGGTCTCAGACTACATGACATGCTGCTTTGGAAGAAAAAAATCTTTGAAAATGAGTGTATTTTTTGCATTTAGTGGCATATTTCAGTTATTTTAAAGTCTTTAGATTCATGATCGAGGGTGATAAATATGGAAGGAAAACAGAATAGAAAAAAAGAAATAGTAAGTTTAATCGGTACATATGTGTTATTTCAGTAAAATTGAATATATTCCTGTTGCTTTAAGAAAATAACAAAATTAAATGGCAAACACAGGACAGAAAAGACAGATCATGTCAATGCTAGATATGCATAAAACTGTCAGTTATCATTACACCTGTAACAGATGGCGAGACTGTGAATCATTTTGTAGCAATAGTGAATTTACTGCCCACAACAAAATGTAATGTTCTGATTATCCTTGTGCTCTTGTAATAATAATAAACTCAATGCACTTTGTTTTGATGATATCAAAGCTCTTTGAAGATGTTTTCTTCTCAAACCCTCCCTCACAGATATTTGAATAGCTTTTTATTATTTTAGAATGAAAGGTAGAAATGCTAAAGGAGAGGATTATATTTACAGGAGTTTATTCTTCATGAAGTGAAGACTACATTCACATTCATGAGATAAAGCTTCATTTCCATGCCTTATTCCACTGAAAACACTGCGACTGTTTACACAAGATTACCTGATCACACATGTCAGTCTCACATTCTCCAAAACCATTGCCACTCATAAAGTACAGGCCAGATCATCAGATGGTACAGATTTCCACAAATCCATTGAAATTGGTTGGAACTATGATAAACACAGATGTAGAGGGTCTCCATATTTGCATATGAAGAAGTTATAGGAAAATTTCAAGTTATATTGTCATTTTCTGTTATGCTGTCTCTCATCAATATTTGCAGTGTTGTGGGCATTTGAGTATGCTGTGTCAGTTTTTCCTTAACTACATGTTAAAACATTACATGAATGATGAGGTTCCTATGTAATTCTGGAACACTTCTGCCTGGATAAAACAATAAACCAAATAAAAGTAACACTAACACTCACTAGCAATAAATTAAATGACCCTATGTGCTTTTAAAATTGTCTAGATTCTGAGCCCCTGACTTTTTGTCTTTCTTAACCAAAGGTCCCAGCTTTCAATAACAGCTCTTCTTGATCTGCTACACCCCAAAATTCTACCTGCAGATGGAAGTGCATGGTCATACTCATTTGAAAGGAGTGGGGTCACCAGGAGTGTCATGGGCTCCCCAGGATCAGCCATAGCAGGCCGTGGGAGCCAGGCCTCATCCCATGTCCCCAGACAGGAGCAGGGCAGAGGGGGTACTGGAGTAGTCCCAGCCCTGGGCACTGGGCACTGTTCTGGGGACAGGGGTGGGACAAGGCTCAAATGGGGATGTGAGCGCAGAGGTGGGCCTGGCTTGGCAGGGTCCATAGCCGGAAAGGGAAGAACTGTGGGAAGCTAGAGACCAGCTCTGCTGCAGCATCACTGGGCCCAGGGATGACCACCCTGGAGGGCTGACATGAGGTCCTGAACCATGGGGTTTGTGGAGGGGAACAGTCCCAGTGGGGCTAGACAGGGACAGTCAGGGTTAAGAGTGACCTGGGGCCATGACACAAGAGGGAAATGTCAGATACCAAGGGTCATGAGATCCTCAGTCTAACTCAAATCCTTGTTTAGAAATGACTGGGGCGAGCATCCCATCCCCTCTCTAATACAGTACATGTGCTGGCTGCAGAGAGTACTTCTTCCAGAGAGCAGCCTGGCCTTAAAAATTATCATCTTAGTAGCAAGAGCATTGACCTCATCAGGAACTGAGCACTTTAGTGCAGTAAAAATTTTCACGGTAAACCATTGATCATTCCACTTGTTGCCTGTACTTGAGAGTAATACTGCATGTAACATTCATGTAACTTCAGCTGCAGGGACTTGAAAAATATTTTTCAAGAAAACATTCTCAGTCCTCCCCATGCAATTTCATTAGTTAAACTCCTACCAGTCAGGTGACAGGTTTCAGGTCCCAGCTGAGCAGTAGTGTAAGTTTCCTATAAAACAGTAGTATAATTCCAGACAGCCATTTCATTTCATGATAAGTCCCAGATCATAGCAGTAGCCTTCAGGACTCATTTTCCCCATCTGTTTGTCTTGAGACTTTTGAGCTCCATGGCCAGCCTTGTTCAGGGTTTTTATGGACACTGCCGGCTCATAGCTGTGCTTTGTGGCCCCTGGTTCTCTTTTCATCCCACTCTGTTGTCTCTAGCAGTCTTCTAATCACCAGGATATTGCCACAAATGCCAGCTTCTGCACCACTACAGTCTAAGACCCTCTGATCCCTGCTTCTTTGACTATGATTCCCACAAAGGACAGATTTTTCTGTCCTTCTCCCTTCTTATCCTCATCCGACCTATACAGAACAGCCATCCAGCACATTGCCTTATTCCACTTATTCCAAGAGTGGTTAAATATGGATGTCTGAAGAAGAGTGGAGAAACAGGGAAGGTATGTAGTAATGCCCTACATATTTAACAAGTCACTATCAATTTCTATAGTAGACACTTCCTGAGTCAGAGGTGTTATCTTTGTGTATAAGAGTCCACAATGGACTTCTCTTTCACAAAATATGTGTTTCCAAAGTTTGATCCCATGTGCAGTTTTAACATGCACATCATCCCACAGTACAGGTTTCCACAGCTTTATTGTGTGCTTTCTAAGGCTTTGGTTTTTTTTGTTTGGTTTGATCTTGCCACCTGATAGATTAATGTTACTTGGTTTATGTACTGGAAAAGGAAGTGAATAGCTGTTCCATGCTTACCCTCTGCTCTGGGTTATCATGCATAATCAGATACTGGTCGTTTAGACATTTAGTTTGAAGCTGGCTGGGATACTCTTACACTTTCCTGCACTAGCATCCACACTGGTAACATAGATGTACCAAAATGGCTTGCAACTTTCAGAGTAGCTATACTGACAGAAAGCAGAGATCTGGAATGTATTCTTTTTTTTTTTTTTTTTTTTTTTAAGTTCTCTTTGAAAGCCTTGCAGATTTCCTGAGTTGATGACTGCAATAGAAAACAGAGACGGTTTAGTCTGCTCTGTTACACATGGTGTTTAATTTTCTCTGTCTTTCCCTTTTCTTTTCTTTGGGGAGGAGGTGGAAGATTGTCACAAGCCAGTATGATGTTAGAGATTAATAAGATAGATATGGATAGATATGCCCTAGAAGGCAGTGAAGAAGATAATTAATGTGAGACAACAGAGTGGCTGAAGAGGTAAGGCTGAAACAACTACTTCAAGCAACCCACTTAAATAGACAGGTAGCTCACCTGCAGAGACTCAGCAGTGGACAAAGTTTCTGGATGAGGATTCTATTTTCTATCTTCCACTTTCTCTTTCCTGCAGAACAGGTCACATCCTCTCATCTCATTCCTTTCTTTAATAACACATGATATAACCCTGACCAGACTTACATCTCACAGTTTTGCTGACTGATTTTTTTCTCCTTATTCTTCAGGGTTTTTTTTACAGCACATAGCGGAATAGCATCAAAGTTTTTTAAGAGCACTCATCTGTCAATCCATCAACCCTCATTTAACAGATACGACTGATTACAGGCAATCATTTCAGAGGCAGTGCAGTGCTAAATTAGACCTTCCCAATAGAAATGGAAGTTCTCAATGCATCACTACACTTGCATTCTACCTTCAAGAGAACCATGGTACTTAACTAACATAAGGAATGAGATGTGCAGGCTTCTCATAACTAGTATCCAGCTGCTGTATTTTAAAAAGAATTATCTGAAATCTAATGAAAAACTTCAATGCAAACACACATTCCTACTATTGTACATGAAACTGATCTTGGGTATTTAGACACAGCTAGAAAGTATTGAACAATTCAAATATGATCATCAGATATTTGTCTTATGGTAATCTTTCAAAGAGCTTAGCATTTCTACAGCCATCCAACTCACAAAAGAAATCAAGGACTTCCCTTGGATTTAGGAGACAAATCTACCACCCAAAATAAACAGTAAAAAAGTTCCTTATACAGATGAGCTTGTTACCAATAACTAGGAAACATTTTGGAGAGGCCAATTCCAAAAGTAGTGGATAGGTCCACTAGTAACCTGAAGTAACAAAACATGCCCAAATGCTTCAGAAATCATCTCTTAAGATAGAAAAGTGTTAGTTAAGAGTTCCTATAGAAATTACTGTTATCAGTGAGCTGGGGTTCAGGCTGATGCTAATGTCACTGTTGTCTCTAGAAAGCATAAGAATCCTTTGTCCTTTTGGATATGTAGGAGACATTGGACATTGAATGGCCTATTCCTCATATTTACTAAATGGGAGAATTTTCAGTTCCCTGAATTCCTTCCTATGAAACTGTCTTATTAACCCCAGCCAGCAACTAAACTCCACACAGCTGCTCACTCACTCCTCCTCAGTGGGACTGGGGAGAGAATCAGAAAAGTGAGAAAACATGTGGGTTGAGGTAAAGACAGTTTAATAGGTAAAGCAAAACCCACGTACGCAAACAAAGCAAAATAAGGAATTCATTCACCACTTTACATGGTCTGAAATATTCCTTTGGTCAGCTTGGGTCAGCGGTCCCAGCTGTGTCCTCTCCCAACTTCTTGTGCACCCCCAGACTACTTGCTGGTGGGGTGGTATGAGAAGCAGAAAAGGTCTTGACTCTGTGCAAGCCCCATTCAGCAATAACGAAAACACCCCTGTCTTATCAACACTGTCTCCAAACAAATACAAAACATAGACCCATACTCAAAAGTTTCCACTTATGGAAATTTTATTTTGCTCCAACACCTGTCCAAAACATCTGTGACTCCAGCATGACAAAGAAAGCTGAGCTCAGGAAATCCATTTTCTATCCTGCACTGTCATATGACTGGCACTGACGGTGATCTAATTCTTCACACTAAAATTTGAATAATATCACCAGTAATATCACAATTTTGTAATCTCAGCCCCCTACTTAGCACAGATGTTATCCAGGGTGGTACTTCAGTGCAGCTTAAGAGTTTACAAGGAAACTTAATCTTTATGCATCTCTCCTTTTTTTTTTGTCTTTGAGAAGAAAGTTCATAAATATCTAAGATAAAAGAATGAATGAGGTAGTTGAGTTATCATGCCAAGAAAATAAATATAGTTATAATATATAATTATATATTATCTACTT
>JANHFX010007888.1:26848-39903 GCA_027560015.1 Chloroceryle amazona | reverse complement strand
TGGCACAGCCTCAGGCCCTGCCCTCTCATCCTGTCACTGGTCGCCTGGGAGCAGAGCCCGACCCCCACCTGACTACAACTTCCTTTTGTAGAGAGTGATGAGGTCCCCCCTGAGTCTCCTCTTCCCCAGGCTGAACAACCCCAGCTCCCTCAGCCTCTCCTCATCAGACTTTCCCTCCAGTCCCCTCACCAGCCTCGTCGCTCTCCTCTGGACCCTCTCCAGCACCTCCAGATCCTTCTGGAAGTGAGGGGCCCAGAGCTGCACCCAGTACTGGAGGTGAGGCCTCACCAGTGCCCAGTACAGGGGCAGAAAGACATCCCTAGACCTGCTGGCCACACCATTCCTGATCCAGGCCAAGATGCCCTTGGCCTTCCGTGCCACCTGTGGACACTGCTGGCTCCTGTTCATCCAGTAATCAACCAGCACTCCCAGTCCACTCTCCAGCCACTCACCCCCCAGTCTGCAGCGCTGCAGGGGGTTATTGTGGCCAAAGTATAGGACCCTGCACTCGGTCTTGTTGAACTTCATGCTGTTAACCTCAGCCCAGCATTTTCTGTTCAGAAACAGAAAGGCTGAAGAACCTCCACTGTTGAAGCTATTTGACACTCAACAAAACCCAGAGCAAGCTCATCCAGATTGTTGTTAATCTGAGCAGCCAGTTTAACCAGATGATCTCCAGAAGTCACAGCCAGGCTATATTATTCCAAGATTCTATGTTTAACTAGCAACTATGTCAACATCTATGGACTTCTCAGTTCTTAAGCTGAAACATAATCCTTTCCATTAATTTTTATTTTTACACACTCAAATTTTTCATAAGATGGATCAGTTTTAAAGAGTGTGTATTCTTTAGAATGGCTAAGTAATTGCAGTGTGAAAATTATTACAGCATTTTTGGTACTTCCCCTAATTATTACTTCTGAACTACATTCATATAAAATGACTCATATATTATTAATGTATCTGCTCTAATTGCATTCATACATAAGTGATTATAAATTTTAACTTTTATTCATTAAATTGAAAAGGTTGAGAGAATTGCTGACATTTAAAGAAGTTTCACGAGACTATTTTAGTAGCAGCTTAGGCAAAAAAATATATATTAAAATCTTCAAAAATTACTGGGTTTTAATTGTTATGTTTATTTCTTGAGATACCTTCAGCATAAAATATGTATAAAGCTTTCTTGTATTAAGAAATCTTCTCTTACAAAACTTCCTACTATATTGCTAGAACCGTTGTTTTCATTTTATGGCTGACAATTTTTATATTTTTGCAATATTTTTTCCTATTGATTAATTGAATGAAATTTTAGAAATTGTACCCACAAAATAAGATGCTGAAGTGGAAGGAAAAAGAATAATAATTGTAGTCAAGGATAAAAATGAAGGAAACATAGGACCGTTATACTTTCTAGCCTCTTCCATGCAGAGAAGGAAAATAATCTCAGCTAGAGCTGTGACTGAGAGAAGTATTTAACACAGAATTAGTTTCCTTGGGTTTGGTTCAAAGGAATAATAAAGAAGAAAGCAGCTGCTTAATGCAGTAAATGTCTTCCTTTGTTAATGTCAGAGGAGATGTTGATTAGTCTTTCCATCAAGGGTCCTTTCCTCTTATTTGACCATCTCTTTTTGCTGTTGCCATAGACTACATGGTACGTAAAATGACACAAGCTGGTGTCCCTTTACCTCTGACTGGAGCAGCTATAGCTGTCAAGAATCCATCACTTTTGACTGTTTCTACCCTTTCTATCTTTCCTGTAGCTGGTGCACGCCACAAGGCTTCAGTTTCCTCTTCCAGGAGCAGGAAGGAGGATTTTTTTTTTTTTAAAAAAGGGGATGTGGAAACTGGATTATAGAATAAAGCCTTGGGATACAAGTTTAGAGAAAAGAAAGGAAACAGAAACCACAAGGACCCCTTCCAGGGGTTGCCTTCCCCATTTCCTCTTGCTCTCCAATTGTCCTATTCCAGCTCTCCTCCTGGAAATTTGAAAGCCTCTCTAACACACACACTGGCCCACTGTCCAAGTCACTTTTCTATGCCATCCTTCCCTTTGTTAACATGCTTAGTGGATGCATTGCTCTAATGCTTTCAATTTATAGCCTGTGGAGATTTCTCTGTCACAGTGCCATCAAATCAAATTTTATTCCCTGCAAATTTTTGATTCTCACTTCTACTTTTCATAGACCTAAGTCAGTAATCAACCTCTATTTCAGTGTACACACCAGGACATGTTTAAATTTAAGAATACTAATATATAACATAAGAATACAGTGACAGGTGCTTTAATATCTGCTAACCTCCTTTGCAGAACATCAGTCTAAGACTGAAGTTTTGTCAGGGAAAAACTCCCCTCAACTTCAGAAGAGTTTCACTGTGCTGTAAATGAAGTTAGTATTTGACTTTGATGAAAGACTGCAAAGATGTCAGAGAAATAAATGAAATGTCTGACTCCAAAAAAGTCAGATAAATAAATATATAATGGATGAAATTCTGGTTTCAGTGAAGTCAAAGACAAAATTCCTATAAAATGCAATAAAGTAAGGATTTCATGTCACATCTTTAGAGTCACTGACCTGTAGAGACAATCAGGCATCTGACTCCTCTCTTCTCCCTTGTGCTGAATAGTACTTTATAAATAGATCCTATTAAGTCAATAGCACCATTTGAAGAATGCATTAGTCAGCATGAATAAAGGTAATTGAAATGTACTTATTTTTATTAATTAATATGTTTTTAACTGCCAGATATAGAGGTGGGGAAATCACAGCCAACAGAGCTTTTTTTGTGCAAGTGGAAATATTCCTTTTATAAATTTATGCTTTGATGAAAGTAACTACAAATTAAAACATTACTTTTTTTTTTCTTCACCTTGCAAAACTAGAAATAATAAATTTTATATTTTGCTCCACTTCATGAAAAACTATAATTATTGTCCCTACAGAAATTGTTACACACTTGCATAGGTGAGAAAAGTCTAGCTTCTTGTAGGCCACCTTTCGCTTCTGGAAGGCTGCTACAAGGTCTCACCAGAGCCTTGTCTTCTACACTGAACAACCTGAACTCTCCCAGTTTGTCTTCACAGGGAAGGTTCTCCCTCCCTCCCTCCACCCCTCCCTCCCTTCCTCCGGTCATCACCATGGCTCTCCTCTAGACTCAATCCAATATGTTCTTGTCCTTCTTATGTTGAGGGTCTCAGAAATGAACATAATACTCCAGGTGAGGTCTCCTAAGAGTGGAATAGTGCCAGAATCACCTGCCTTGACCTGTTTGTCACACTTCTTTTGATGCAGCTCAAGATACCATTGGATTTCAGGGCTGCAAGCTCACATTGCCAGGTCATGTTGAACTTCTTGTCAACCACTATACTCATTAATGATCTGAATGATGTGGCAGAGTGCCATCAACAAGTGTGGTGTTGATGCAGACCTGGGAGGAGTGGCTGATCTGCCAGAGGGTTGTGCTGCCATACAGAGGGACCTCAAGGGGTTGGAGAAATGTGATGGCAGAAATCTCAACAAGGATGTTCAACAAGAAGTGCAAAGTCCTACACCTGGGGAGGAACAACCTCATGCACCAGCACATGCTAGGGCCCACCCAGCTGAAAAGCAGCTTTACAGAGAAGAATCTAGAGGTTCCGGTATATAATAATGCATATTAATTTAAATATATACTACAAAAATGATTATATATTATTAAATATTTCAATGGTAAATATGTATATATGCATTAAAATGGAAAGGTTATTTTGTTACCTTGACCAAGAAATACAATGAAATCTAGTTTAGGAGCTCTTCTTCAGTTTCTTAGTAATTAAGCTGAAGGAAAGAAATATTGATAAACTTGTTGCAGGAATTGAAGTCCACACTATTTCTTTGACAGCTTTGTTGCTGTTCTAGAAAATGTGTACCATATTTTTTTCAACAAATAAATGCATACATGCCAAATTTGTTTTCTTCTAAATTCATACAGCAACAAACAAAAAGCAGTGATTTTGTGCTGAGCACTGTAAACAGGAAAAGCTTTCAAGGAAGCATCAATAGGAGTCAAAGAGAGGCATGAAGAAAAAAGAAACAAAGAAAATACTTTATTTTCTCCAACACTTCTAAAATTGGGAAGGAATTGAAAAGAGTAGGAGGAATATTCCCTTAATAGTCCTCCATTAAAGTCTTATGAGTGATTCACTGGTATTCAAGCACTTTAGTTAGTGCTGTGAAAAGTAAGAGAGATATTCCCTTAATGTGAAAGCTGTATACCATTATGTACAGAATATAAAAATACCAAGTAATGGGGAAAAAAAAAATAGAGGTTCTTGATAATTTTGATTTTCAGTGAGCTGTAAATATTGCATAGCAATAAAAATCTGCTTTAGCTGCATGAATGCATACAGGCATAACACAGAGATGTGATGTCTTACTGGAAGACCTAGCAGAAAAATGGTTAGAATTTAACTCATATCACTGAAACTCTCAACAGCACAGAAATTTGAGTACTATCAATCTGCTTTATTTGATTGTTTGTTTGTTTATTTGACTGTAATTATTAATGCAAATATTTACTTTTATATGGTTATTCAAAGAAGCTATGTTTTAGGTGTATACCTTATAAGATGTATTACTATCATTTTGAAGGTACTTCCTAGATTTACCTGTCACAAAAGTCAGTACTGGTTGCAGTGAGATTTTGGCAAAGAGTGTAGCAGAAAAAAATGAAATGGGGTTTCTTTTCCATCTCCACTACTGTTTTCTGCCTCAACATTTACTCACCTTTGTAGCCTAGCACTTTTCCCTCTCAGCTCTTTGGACCCTGGTGAATTTGCACTTTCTGTAGCCTGAATATTTTTCTGTGGAAGACACAAAAAGTTAGAGACAACAGTTGATTATGTTGTCAAGAACTCATAAGTATTCACGAAATAAAGTGATGCTCTACCTCTACTTCAGATGTTGAAAATGACAGGGGTACCAACCTGAAAGAGAAATAATTCTCAGGGAACATAATGACCAAGATGCTAATTATTTGTTCCTTGTTTGTCTGGTTTTGATAACAAAGCTTTGTATCCACATCTTTTTTTGCACTTTTAGAGAAGTTCTGCCTTCTTCTTTCAAGGATATGCCTTGAAATGGTAAAACATTGTGGTTCGAAAAATATCTCTCTGCCTGTCCTTCAAGTGATACGGTCCACAGATCTGATACAATGAATACCTCAGCTTCCTTGCAGACTTTAGGCAGAACTAGGCCTGCCAATCACCTGTCATAAAACACATCCTAAAGCACAGAATAATTCATATCTACTTTCCTAAATTACAGAGATTGTTTTAGTATATGCTAAGGAAAATGCATAGCAATTGCTTCTACTGTAGAGCATGGTAAATTCCACCTAAATATGTTCATAAATCTAAATGTTTCAAGAACATTTTCTACCCTTATTATGTATTAACTATTTATAGGGACATTATGCTGTATCTGTAGTTATTCTTACTTAAAGAGAAAGAAATGTTTACAGAAGAACCCCTGTGTTATCCTATACTTTATGATAAAATCCACAGACAAATTACAGTCCAATTTTTATGACAATGATGTAATATCTTTATGTGGAGTCTTAATGTTTAAATATAGGCATCTAAATTACTTAGGTACCATAAATCTCTCTTCTACTTTCTCATGAGCACTAAATGTACATGGAAGAATTCCGTTAAAGGACAATAAACAGAATAGGTTAAGATCAGAAGATCAATATACACATACTGCTGAATTAATAGATATTTGCTAGCTTTCAAAAGAGGGCACATAATTACTCTGCTCTAAAGAATGACTTTAAAGTTCAACTGAAGGAGAAACTGAATGTGCTTATGTAATCAATGCTCTAATACTTGTTAAGGACTACTTGTCTAAATTAAAAGTACAGTATCAGATCTCACTAAAAAGGGCTCCCAAGTCTCAGTTAAATGAATAGACAAAATGTTTCATTTATACTGGTGCATAGCATGGATAAGATGCCATTCTTCACCCCTAAGACCATCTGGCACAGTAGGACTCATGCTTGTGCAGCCAAATTCTCTTACCTCACTAAGAAATGTGTGTATAACATATCCAACTTACCTAGTAGGGACGATCTCTCATCTGCACTCATTTCCATCTTTTCCTGTGGAATTCTTGGGACATAACCAGCTGGCCAAGGTCAAACTCATAGCGGAGACCAAGCTAAGAATTCAACAGTGTGAATGATCCACTCCAGCACTTCATCCTGTTTATCTTACACTTAAAGGTTTAAATGCACACATGCAGATCCATTACAATGCCTGTCCTAGATAGGTATACAGATATATTCTGCATAAGTATCCAAAGGCATGCTGCTTAAGCTTAGAGGTTTGGAAATTACATTTTCCCAGAAATACATACATTTGTAAGGATTGGTATAATTCGTTTCCTAGGCTGAAAACATTATACCACAGAGACATGATTTTTTGCTCCAACACTTCTGTGTAACCACAATGATGTCTTTCTGGAGAAACTAAAGTTCATTCCCTTACTAATTTAACAAAGTTCTGCTTCAGCCAGTGGAATATGTTCTTCTTCCTGAATTATCTTTTGGGATCATCAAATGCAGTAATTACCTCATGCACCCATAAAGGAATAGTGTGACCCTTCTGTGAATCCTGGACATATAATGCTCTAGTGTTAAGGTAATAAAGCTTGAAAACAATAGCTTTTAGTGTTAGAAAGACAGTAACAGTCTGTCTTTCTATTCCAATCTTTCATAATGTCCAGGTGCTCTGTTACAGTCAGATCCTGCCCCGAAGGATAAACAAATCCTTTATAGACAGTGCTGTGTCTTAATGAAACTGGGAGGTGAGATGATTCACCTCACTAGCCCAGTTCTAGACTCAAGTCTCTTGCACCTCTGCTGGACCTACCTAGGAAGGTTATGCAGAGGAGGTATCAACTGGAAGTGTCTCCAATCATTTGAACTTCAGAGTGGCCTTTTCAAAAAGTGCACACTAAATATGTCAGAAAGGGAACAGAGAATCCTAACAGATAAATTATGTAAAATTGAAGGATATGCTCCAAAGAGGAAAGGAATCTTGATTAAAAAAAAAAAAGCAAGCTTCAAAGAGCTTCTCAACATCATTCTATGTTCTTTTTAGTCTAAATTCACATAATTCTCAATTATGAAATCTCTATATTCAAACCAAACCTATAATATCATCACATAATCAGAAAAAAATCCAGATATTCTAGAATTTACATGTACAGTTGGTTGACATCACCAACACACCTACAGTAATGAGGGTCTGCAGGGGATTGCTCTCTGAGCTTGTTTTCATTAACCATGGTCCCTAGGCAGACTGCTTTTGTTGGAGACCATTCGCTGACCCTAAAAGTTCAGATCTCCTTCTTTGCTCTTCTTTGAAGATGCATCCATGGATCACCATTAGAACAGTCACTCTCCAACTTCTCCTCTGGATAGTTTTCCCACAGCTACTAACCATGATATTTAAAAGGTCAAATTTATACAGCATTTGTAAGTCATTTCTATTTAGAAGTTGCAGATACACACAGAATTCAGAAAAGAGAAAGCAATTTATTCTTTTTTTTTTTTTTTTTCCCAAAAATTGCATAATTTAATTCACCAGGAAGGGCACATTAGTCAAAAAAAATGCTTTAAAATAACAAAGGACAGATCTAGGAGATGTTAGTAAGGATATACTTCAGTGTGCCCCCTCTTCTAGAACTCATTTACAGCCAGATTGCTACATTCCCTACAATGACTAGTTTATATGTCCTTCCCCATCCCTGAAGATATTCAAGGTGGGGCTTGACAAAGCTCTCAGCAACCTGCTCTAGTTGAGGATGTCCCTGATCTTAGCAGGGGGGTTGGACCAGATGACCTCTGGAGGTCCCTTCCAACCCAGACATTTCTGTTTCTATGTTTCTGGGTTCCTCAGTTTATAGAATCACAGAATATTCATGGTTGGAAAGGACCTCCTAGATCACAGAGTCCAACCATGCCCATAACAAAAAAACACCTAAAAGAAAAAACCCAAACACCTAAATAACCTGATCAAACATAACTTCAAGAACACAAAACACACAAAATAACCCCCTAGGACACCTGCCACTCGAGCATGTCCTGAAGCACCAGCTCTACCTGTTTCTTAAATACCTCCAAGCCACCTCCCAGGGAAGGCTGTTCCAGTGCCTCACCACTCTTTCTGTAAATAATTTCTTCCTAGTATCCAATCTACACCTCCTCTGCCGCAGCTTCAGACCATTTCCTCTGGTTCTGTCAGTAGTTACGAAGGAGACGAGGCCAACCCCCACCTCTCTACAACCTCCTTTGGGGTAGTTGTAGAGGGCAATGAGGTCCCCGCTCAGCCTCCTCCAAACTAAACATACCCAGCTCCCTCAGCCTCTCCTCATACAACTTATTCTCTAAACCCCTCACGAGCTTGGTTAAGGCATAGCCAAGAAGACAGATATCCTGCCTGTGCATGAATATATTTTCAAATCTATAGGAAAAAGCTGATTTAGCTTAAATCTTAATGCTTTTTTACAACTCACTTTCCATAGTGTATGACATTTTCTGTGTCATGCAGTCTTCTCTATCTTTCTTCACTAGTGAACTTTAAACACACCTGCACTCCTTAAACTCCTTTTTAATCATTCTTGGCAATACCTCTGTTTCACAGGACTAGCTGCTGTCATGTCTTCTTGTCATATTTGTGTCTAGGTTCTGTAGGAATGACATGTGAGCTTCAGACTGATTCTTCCTGCTTTGTTTCTGTAACTGGTTTTGATCTAATAGTACACATTTCTACACAACAACATCTGAATAATGCTGAAAGACGTTACTTAAAAAAAAAAAAATTAAATACTGCAAGCAAATTTTCAGTTGTCTACATGAATTAAAAGTATTCTCTGAAGTTTTAACTTTTTACAGGTTTGAACTTAGAACTATCCAGTTCCAGATCTTTTCAGAATTATTGTTTAGATATTAGCAGAAAGCCAAACATCTCTTTTTTTAAAAATAACTCTTTGTGGTGTTAGGGAAGCACTGACAGAACCTTAAGAATAGCATTATGAATGTGAACTACAATTACTGAGAATTGCTACTGTTACATTTGAAATTGTCTGTTCATATGACACAGCAAAATCTACACCAACAGCTGTAATATGTATGGAGCTGTTGAATAACTCTTCCTTTTTTTGGGACCAGGAATAAAGGTTCGGTCATTCTCTTTGTCTTTTGTTTTGTTTTGTTTCATTTTTGTTTGGTTGGGGTTTGTTTGTTTGAAATAAAATAATAATAATAATAAAAAAAGAGGTAAGTAAAATTTAACACTAAGTAAAGGTAATTTCTTGCAAGATACCACAGTTCACGTGCAACAGTGTTTTTAAAAGGAGGCTTTTATATCAAGATTGTGTATCAGAAAGTATGTATCCATTAAAGTAACATTATTAACCTTCTTGGCCCAGTGTTTCCTGACAGCTCAGCTCAGTTCTGCTCAGCTCAGTTCAGCTCAGCTCTCACGGCTACTTCTCCAGCCAGGCAAGGCTGAGCAGGTCTGAAGTCATCATAAATGAAATAAGTAGCTCCAGCCCATTGCTGAGAAAAACGTTGATCTGGTTGGAAGCCTGTTCTACCATCCTGCCTTGTAAGGAAAATAATGAAAAGTAATATAAAAAGTTGGCTAATATCCTCTGGTCAGGAATATTACTATTTGTAGAAGAGAGGATGACAAGGAAAGAACTCTTTGAACTTCTTCCCTTCCTGTTTTATTTCTTTTTCCCTTTTCTTTCTTTCTCTTTATCCTCACTCTTTTGCTCCTCTAAAGACAGAGAAGTACTTCGCATTTCTTCCTACTCTGTTGCCACCTAGGGAAGAGTAGAGCAAAGAGTGGATGCCAGAATATACATGAGGATAAACCATGACAGGGACCAAAAGGACTGAACTGACATGAGGCGAGTGGGCAGACTCATGTAGGGATGTTGAAGGACATGCTCTGATGGACACACAGATGGAAAACAGCCCCCACAGCAGAGACTTTGCCTGTATATATTCTCCTAAAAGTCCAGGCAGGAAGAGCTTAGCTATTAATTCTTCACCCATTCATTAATAACAGTATTGTTCCTGAGAAAAATCTAATCTATATCCTTACAAAACAAATACTTACATGCATATGTGCTTAATCTAAGATACAAACTTACATGCTGATGTATCTGAGGAGTTCAAAGAAGCTGTACAACAAAGGCTGCTGCTGCTATCAGTCTGTATTATAGGTTAATACTGCTAAGTAAAGGGGATAGATTAATTTATAATGAAAAAGGCTCAAGATAATCCATAAGCAACTCAGGAATCATGTCAGAAATAAACAATCCTATCCATTTTTTACAGCAACTGGAAAATAAATGTTAATTAATCACTTTCCTACCACAAGGCAAGAAATTTTAAAATACCTTGAAAATTTGAGGTATCCACCAAAGAAAGCATTTAGCTTTTGTCCAGATTTCAAAGGCAGAAAAATCAGTGAGTGCAGATGTCAAGAAGAGTTGGTAGGATATTTTTACAATACCAAAATGTTAGAAACAAACAAACAAAAAAATAAAGAAAGGAATGTTGATCAACTGAGGAAATGTTGTATTCTACCCAACAGACAAAATACCTCATGCTATCAGTGAGTAGAACTGAATCATGTCCTTATACATCAGATCAGAAATCTAGTGTGTTGTAATCGTTAATTTGAATATTGAATTATAAAACTCTGCTTGGTTTCAGACCTTGACACTTGCCAGTCTTGTAATGGTAGAGAAAGTATCAGTGTATCTGTTATTTTTCTTGTTGTTGCTAATGATGTTGTTAATTTAATTATCATGATTTACTGGAATAAAATTTTAACCTGTAAACTTCAAATATTCTTTATCTTTTAGAAATACTTCTAGAGAAAAAAGTTTTCTCCTTTAAAAGTTCTATTTACTTACCACTTAATCTCTAACTGAAAACAAAATAAAAATGATGCACAGACCTAAGTAAATTTGTTATCCTTCAATAATTTTGGATATGCCTTTCAGATTAAAAGGGAACATTCATTACTATATAACAACATTTTCTGTATTCTTCACAGGAAACATAAATGTCATAATTTGCCATATGAAGACAAAAAGCTGACCAGGTTTATCCTGAAAAAAAAAATGTATAAGACAAAAGCAAGGAGGTCAGTCGGAAACGTGTCCTTTCTGCATCCAATCTTCTCTTTTCTTAATCTATTCAAGCAATCCTAAGGGCCTGATCCAAAATTTACTGCAGCCAGTAGAAAACCTTCACTGCCTTTGGAACTGGCTTCATATGTTTAATAATTAAGATAAGTTTAATAATTCATAATTAAGAACAGATTTTAAAATAATAATAATAAAAAACCCCAAACAACAAACCAATATAACCCAAACAAAACCAACCAACCAACCAAAAACAGCACAAAACCAAACACCCAACCAAACAAAATACCAACACCTTTACAAACTAATCTATATTTAATAAAAATGTATTCTGTCTTTTAGGGATGTCAAACACTTTACATTCAAATGTCTGACAGGAATGTTAATGTGTTGAATGCCACCAGGTTTGCAGTTTATGGTGAAGGAACAAGTTTGACTTCTTTTTTTAAACAAATTGATATTTAACCTTTACAGCTATTCAAGGCCTGCAATTGCTGACAGGTGCACTTGTTCCACATTCCCTGAATTTTAAGCAAGCCAGTAATACTTCAGGTTTTATAGCAGGTATTTACTAGAGTGCAAACACTGACCTCCACATGACAGCAGCAGAAAGACACCTTTTAGAGCCATTGATGTTAGATTGCACACACTAAGCTCAGCTCCTTAGAAATACTTTGGCAGTGTAATATCTAACATTTTCTGTGCTTTTTCTTCGGTGTAGTTATCAGATTCAAACTGGAAGTTCAGACTCCTTATGGATTTGGGTGTTTAATATCAGGAAACAACAGACCAGCTATGTATATTGTCAAGGACAAAAAAATCATTTACAGAAAGGCTCAGTTTATGAAACTACCAAGTTGACTGGTGCTTAAACTTACAGCAGTATTGGCCTCATTCCAATACCTCAGATAACTCTAAGCATGCTACAATATGTGCAAAGAATGATGTAATACAGACATACCACCTTGCTCCTTCATTTGTGAAGAACTGATTTCACTCTTGTTGGACCTTCCTCAGCTGAAGTTTGTTTCTGTAATACCCTCCTAAAAGGTTAAGTAGAGTAAATCATAGTTTAGAAAGAAGACTACTAAATTTATGAAAGGAACTTTATGTAGTTGTGTCTAATAATGAGAAAGGACAGTGTTTGGTGGTCTAAGGTGCTCTATTTTCCTTGAGAACACATGGCTGCCCTGTGTTAATTAGTGCTTGTATCAGCAAGACCAAATTAAGGCATTACTATTTTCTTGAGATGGCTTAAATGGAGCTGCTGTCATGATAGATGAATAAGAATCCTGTTCCTGTTTAAGCTTGTTTGATGAACAATTTTGGTATGTGCTTTGCCTAAATACCACTTGAAACTTACCTCCTGTCTGGATTGTAGCAGATAAAGAGTAGTACAAGTATATAATTTATGATAGATGGTTTCATAGGATTTGATGATCAGATACTACAAGTAAACTTTTTTAAATGGATCCACAATTTCTGTATTTCAAAGACAAAATAGTAACAGTCTGAGGCCAATTTTTTCAGGATACCGAACACTAAGACTTCTGTCAAAAGATACATGTCTCCAAAGAGTTATTCATTACTTATTTTTGTGTTCACCAAAGGATTATCTATGGCTAAGATGAAATACATGGTGGAAAAGTATATTTTCAGCAACACTTAGGAGTTTTTGGTGTTTTGGTTTTTTGTTAGGTTTTTTTTTTAAGCAACTTTGCAAGATGAAAGGAAGGACAGATAACCTAATTAAATGGTTATCCCTTTTAAAAGCTTAAGAACATGTTTCAAACTTGTTTAATAGTGATCTCTAGCCAAGTAGTATCTGGTCAGTGGAGTCCT
>JANHFX010007888.1:9339-19862 GCA_027560015.1 Chloroceryle amazona | reverse complement strand
AAATGTTTTAGGAAAGGCTTGTCTGCTCCATTTCAACAAAATGTTAAAACATTTTTTGTTAAAATTCAAGAAAAAAATACTTTGTGCAAAAAGCATCCAGTATTCTGATTAAATACTGTCTTTGAGGTATCTCTGAGTGTTAGCTAAAATATGTAACATTAAAATGTTTGGATAAAGATTACTTAATCTTTTAAATATTATCATGGATTTTGATCAAGCTTCATCTGTAACAGTGAACATCCATTTTTTAAATCATTGTCGTAAACTAAACTTGCAATTTAAATTCACTAGAGAAAAAGGTGAAATAATAAAACCAGAACCTTTTAATTTTTTTTTTTTTTGGCTTATCTTTAGTATTATAGTAATAGGTGTGCAAATTTCTAACTGGCAATTCTGTAGTGCTTACAAGTGGGAGAATTCATTTGGCTTTGTTTTGCAAGGGTTTTTTTATTTTGTTTGTCTGAAAATTTGAAAAGGTGATGATGAGATCTGTAGGCCAAGTTATTTTCCTGACTAATAAATTTAAATTTGATGCCATAGCATTGACAGATGCTCATTTTCAAATATCTATCATGTACGTAAAGGTAAATGTCAAGCAGTACTTATTAAGAAAAGACCTTACTCCTGAGAATTATTATGAATTTGAGAAGAAGAAAAACAAAATAAATTATAGCAGATGTGTCAGCAATGAAAAATTACTCTGTTTCTCAAGACACATGTAAGAAAAGGCCCATTTTGCATTTTATGACTATGTTCTCTAGAAGAGACATTTACATTTCTTCCAGATGCTATCAGAATTTATTGACAGTCACATTTTAAATATAAAATGGAACTTCATATAGTTTATAAATAATTAATGCATGAATAAAATATCTATAATAAACATTCAGTTCATATTTTTCATAGTCTGACAAGAAAATAGGTGCTCATA
Organism: Chloroceryle amazona; assembly: GCA_027560015.1. Lineage (NCBI taxonomy): Eukaryota > Metazoa > Chordata > Aves > Coraciiformes > Cerylidae > Chloroceryle > Chloroceryle amazona. Next base: position 18,931 of record JANHFX010007888.1, on the reverse strand, counting down.
ATATGGCTTATGATAATGCAACTTTGACATTACCAGTAAATCTGTGCTACTTCTCTTTGCACTATTTTTAACTTCTTTTCAAAACTGGAATATAAAACAAAATATTGCCTAATTATATGTATTGTAGATTAATTTAAATGTTTCAAGATTAGTGTTCACCTATGTGAGTTATTGTACAAATCAAAGCAAACTTCCATTCTCCACCCACAGTGTTGGTATTTTTCCCCAACAGATATTTTAATATCTAATGTTCTTGAGAAGTCACATCATGAAATCCAATGTTTATTAAATCCACTGGTGATTTAAGAAGCATTTTATGCATATAGCTTTGCATAAACCTTTGCAAGAGAGATGCATAAAATGAGACTGGACAGAAGTGCAAGCTGGATGTAGATATATCTGTTACCTTAGATCAGATACTGGGATTCCCCAATGTTTTATTATGTTCAGTCAGTTCAGATCACAGTGGTATAACTATGATATTTAGAGTACCTCTATCTGATACACTATGAATCCTGTAGAATTAGTTGTACCAAAAATCTCACTTAGATGGTAAAAGTTACTCCAGTGCTTCACAATTTTATTCAAACAGATTTTAATATAAAGACACAGTGAAGAAAGTGAAAAAACTCACTTCTGAGCTGTACTTTATCACTCTAGCTTCAGAAGAATAAAAATAATAAAATAATTTATGGCACATTATTAAGAAAGGTGGAAAAACCTCTGAAACTTAACTGTTTTCCAACTGATTTTTCATGCGTTTACAATTAAGCAACAATGTATGATAGTCATTATTGGAATTATGTTAACTAAATGAGATTGTCCTTGTAACTAGATGGGTAACACCACGCTTGGACAATGCTTCAGATAGGATGAGACCTGACAATTAAACTAATCCAATTCATTTTGCTTTGAATGAAAAGGAGAAAACTCTTGAAAGTTATTTTATAAACACAAATTAATGTTTTAGCACTACAACAATTAGAAAGGAAAAGGATTAAAATTAAAAATTAACAACAGGTTCAAAATATATGTCAAGGAGCACCCTTTATAGCTGACATATTTCCTGCAGTGTTTGGAACCAGATGGTATTTGTTCCTCATGAGGTACCATCTCCCCCCACATTGAAACTCCCTTGTTCCCTTAAACCCGACACCCTCACCTTATGATGGTAACTGGAAGATGAGCAGGACACAAAGAGGTGGCCAAGAGCTGTGAATCTTTCAGTCAAATAAACATCAGGGGGAAGGGGGAGCTTGTAATCTGGTTCATCTTTATATTGGGACAGAGACAAGGTGGTTGGAAGTAAAATATCAGAGCAATTATATGTTCTTTTGAAAGAGAAATTGAGCTGGATAAAACAACCATAATTATCTTCACTGATTCAATTTCATTTCATTTCATTTTTTTTTCTGTTTATGTTCCAAGTTCACAAGTGTCATGTCATTATCCTTAACTGAACATTTTTGAGGTTAGATGATAGAAAGTTATTTACTTTAATCTTACTTTGATCAGTTATCAAGGGTACTTCTCTCGAAGTGTCTATAAGTGATATGTAATCAAAGGCCTTATAAAAAAGGAGAAAGAAACAAAAGACCAATTTACAAATAGAATTCTCTCCAGTAATTTATTATTTCAAACTACCAATAGACATAAACACACAATACGACCATGCATACTTCCTTAATTTTCAGAGTCCAATCCCATATTTATTGTAAAATCACTTATGCTGCCCTTGCAAAAAAAAATGCCATCACGACAATGATGCAAACAGAAATCAGATCATTATGCTTTAAAATACACAAGACCTGTTATGCCTCATAACATATTGAAGATTCACTTTATACTTCAAAATGTGCTATTCCTCCTTTCGTTGTGTGTTATTTTACAAATTATTTTTGTGTGTAAGAGACAGAAAGAGAGAGTAATGTGAGGGTGAAAGGTGAGAAAGGGGAAATCTTAGTCTTATAAATGCAAGTTTTAAACTTTTTTTTTTTCCAAATAACATTGCAAAGAATGATAATAAAATAAATTAAAAAACACACACACAAAAAAAACCCAGACCCAAACAAACCACAACATGCCAACCTCAGTAGCTACCCTTAAGTTTATTATTTTACTATCTTCCTGTGGCTTTAACTCTGCTGAAGTGCACTTTTTGATTGCTTTTTACATTTATAATAAAATCCTGTGAAATTCTATTTGCACTGCATTAGCTGCCATTTTGAATCTTTGAAATGCATAAGTTAATCATTTGCATTTGTGTAAATAAAGTATTCACATACCAATGGTTTCCCAGTTGTGAGCATGTTATATTCCTGCTTGTTTTGAGTTTACGTATGCCTTTGTTACCGTGATCTGGCAGTAATGAGAAGTTGTTATTTATTAAGGCAATTAGAAATAACCAAGAGACCTATCCAGTTGCAGTGTTGCACTGAGTATATTACTCAACATGAGTAATTGATCTAAGAGGAACGTAAGACTGTAAGAAACATTTGCAGATACTGTAATTTATTTTTTTTTTTGGCCCCACAAACCTCAGTTGAAGTCTGTTTTATCAGCCTTACAGATCTAATGATTAGGAGACAGTCCTAGAAATGTAGACTACTACTAAGGAAGCATTCACCTGAACAAACATGGGGTGTGTCTATAACCATCTTAACCTTCCATTGTGATTGAAGGAGACAGTTACTCTTAAATCATGATTCATCTCATTGATAGACAGTCAAAATCTGGTAGGTGAACTAAATACTCAAGTGCTTGCATTTTTCCACTGACTACAAATTGACTCTAGATTGAATCAGACACAGATGTTGGCACAGAAGAAATCCGAAGTAGCTTAGTAGGATCTGAATTTGTGGCCAGTATATCCACCCTGATAAAGTTTGAAACTTCTTCATCATTGTGAAGCTTCTTGACCATTGATCCACCCAGTGACTATTGTCACCTACATTTGGTCAAAGAATGCAACCAGTGAGAACGTACATAACCATATATGACCACAAATCAGACTCAGCTAGGGTATAAACAATGCCCTGCTGGAGCACCAATGGAGTCAGTCCTCACTGGAGCAGCAGATTTGCAGTTGGGGACTCTCCCCATGGATTGGGACACTGTCCAAGGTAACTCCTCAAAGTTGAGAGCCTTCACCTTATTACGTGAGTGATTGCACATTTTGGGTCACCATTTCTAAAGCTTAAGAACTCTTAAGTCAGCCACACAATATTAATTCTGTTTGACATCTTGAACTTGCAGTTTATTAATGTCTTCAGAATCCTAAATAATTTTGGTTGCAATAAAGCTCATTTTAAATTTATCACCTGCTTAATGTAACTTTTGTAAGTCTCTGCAACAACTTTTACAAGACACATTCCTCTTTCTAATACTGAAAGTTCTTGGTCTGCCTCTATCCCTACAGATTACTGCTGTAAATTGGGTTTTTTTAAGATTCTCATCTATAGAGTAGTTTTGATAGGCCAGTTCCCTGGAGGTGAAATATATTCAGTCTTACTGGTTTCAGTACTTTGCCACATCTGTCAACAAATAATTCTGGCCTATGGTCAAAAGAAGCCACATCCAAGAAGGTGACCTTTCCCTAGGTGAGCATTTTGGGTGAATAACAATGTAGTGTATTTACACTACCTAACCTGGGGCATCTAACATAATCACTCTGAACTGCTCCCTGAAACATCCTACACCTCTTGCTGGGCTAAACATGCAGTCTGGCCTCCTGAACTGGCACTCTAAGACATATGTGAGATATTTAAAGTGAACCTGGAGTATAAGTGAGTGTCCCCAGATATGAAGAGTTATTAATTATCTCTTTGGCAACTAATGGAAAATGCATCCTAAGAAATCAGGTTCAATTAATTAAGTACAAACAGTTTTATGCAATCTAGTTAAACATTTAAATTTTTATGTAAGTATTCCAGATGTTCACTCATTCACACACAGTTCAAATCAGTTGATACCTGTTTGTAAAGATGATGAGCAACAGTGTTGTATTGCTAAATATTTGCACTTGTTTATATGCTCTAATGAAAAACATTACAAAAGGGGCAAATCCAGCCCATTCATTTTCAGGAAAAGGGCATTAACTGACACATTGCAGTTTGAAAACAAAGAACCTTAAACTCAGCAACAACTGAGTAAGCTTGAATTTATTTCAGTCCTGTTTCAAGTACAGCAATTGCTGCCTTGCAATACTCTGTTAACCATATTGTATTATGCTACTCAGCACCAGTGAGGCACAGCTGGATACTGAGTCCAGTGCTGGACTCCCTGGTATGTCAGAGATCAGTAATAGCAAATTCAAAAATTTAGGCAAAACGTTAAACTTACATTCAATGACAAGCTAAAATCTTAGAGAACTAGTTTCCAGCTTTTCTATACACAATTCTAACCACTTGTTTAGACACTATCACAATACACACCATTGTCATCATTTATAGAAACAGAGTAGGAGAATTAGGTCAAATACATTCATTCACATACAAAAAGAAAGTTATTTTTGAAATTAAATATAACTAAGTAAAATTTTAATTACTTAAGTTTTTAACATCTGACCCGTTCTACACATTGCCAAACAGATATTTTGTTAGAATAGAGCAGACTGTTATTTGCACAGCATAAACAGAAACCTACCCTGTCATTTCACCAAAGTGAACTGAAACATATTGTGTGATATATGGCATAACTTTTAACAAATCTCACCTAATTTTCTCTTCTAATGCCCTTTTATAAACATACCACAAGGACACCTTGGGGTTTACTTTCTAATTTTTGTTTTTAGGATGTTATAGATATCACCTTAGTAAATATCATTTTTAAGAGAAAATGGGGGGTTCTAATCTGACTACTTGGATATTCTCACATTTTACTAAATTAAATTAGAACAGAAGATTAAAACAAAACAAAACAAAACAAAAAACCCTTAAAGGACAGGAGTAAGTTAGGGTAATCATCACCTTTCCAAGGATGGAAGAAAGTAAGATGGGAACCAGGGGAGTAAAGTCCCTCCCACTATAAGAGAAGATCTGAGGAAAAGGCTATGCTAAGGCACTCAGAGGACAGAGAGGTGATTCAAGACACCAGCATGGCTTCACCATGTGCAAGTTCTGCCTCATCAAACTAGTGGCCTTCTGTGATGGAGTGGCTATGTCACTGGACAAGGGAAGTGCTATGAATGTCATCTGTCTGGACTTCTGTAAAGACTTTGACACAGCCCCTTACAACATCCTTCTCTCTAAATTGGAGAGATATGGATTTGATGGGAGGACTGTTTGGTCAATAAGAAATTAGTCTGATAGTTGCATCCAGGGGTGTAATGGTCAATGGCTCAATATGCAGATGGACATCATCAGTGACAAGTGATGTCCATCAGAGATCTGTTCTGGGACAAGTGCTATTTAATATCTACATTAATGACATGGACAATGGGATCAAGTGCACCCTCAGCAAGTTTGCAGATGGCAACAAGCTTAGTGATTCCATTACACACCTAAGGGATGGGATGCCATCTAGAGGAACCTGGACAAGCTTGAGTAGTGGACCCGTGCTAACTTCATGAGGTTCAACAAACATTAGATAAAAGGAGAAATGTTTTAAAATGAAGATGGTTAAACACTGGAACAGGTTGCCCAGAGAGGTGGTATATGTCCCATCCCTGGAAACATTCAAGGTCAGGTTGAACAGGGCTCTGAGCAACCTGCTCCAATTGAAGCTATCCCTACTCACTTTAGGGGGGTTGAACTAGAGGACCATTAAAGGTCTCTTTCAACCCAAACCATTCAATGATTCTATGAAAAGAAGACTTTTGTAAAAAAGAACAGGGAAAACTTATCGAAACCTGAAAAGGTTTTCTAGCATATTTTCAGGTGGATTAAAGATTAATCTCTGAAATATATGTACCACATAGGCAGAAAGGAATGAATTTGCAGACTGTCATACTGTGTCTACAAGTGGCCACAACTCTGAAAGGAGAATGAAAAATTTTACATTAGTAGATTATTCTGTGACAAGATAGATGAGTTTCATATTCCCTTCTTCCAAATTTATCTTCAGTATGTAACAAAAGAATCTTCATTTCCAGAAGGTACTATGCAATTAAATAGCAGTTAAATGAATCCATTAATTAGGCAAAGGCCCCATAATTTTCTTAGTTATCTGTGATACTGCAGTTATACTGCAAATATACCCTCACACCAAACCCTCCCCATCCTCTGATATCATGTAAGAGGGATAATAGTTCCAAAAAAAAATAATTTATATTGCACATATAATCAGAGCACTGGGCATTTGTCTGATGAGTCCTTAAGTTGAATCCATTTCTGTCTTAATGACATGGCATGTGCTAGTATTATACAGAAAAATAGAAGAGAAATGTTGCAAATTGATTGTGGCTATTTATAAATTGATTTATATATCTAGCATTGATATTTTCCACATTCCTAACATACATGTACATAACGATGTACAAAGAGCAAAAGTAATAATAATCAATAGCATGGAATTTGGAGATTTTATAGTATTGTGTCTTGATGTGATGTCTTTTCTTCCCACCCTAGATCACTAACAACTCTAATTTTGTGTGTTTCTGTCTTTGATTGCATTACCACAGGTAATCTTCACAGGACTTCTACTAAAAATTATTTAAATATTTTTCTAAGATTTTGCAGAACTGCATTACGTTTCTTGAGTAAGGCACTTTACAGGTTATGAAGTAGAACTTGAGTATGAGCAAGTTTGAAAGATCTTACTATATGAAGACAAAAAATGGGTACCAGTTTCCTCGTATACTGACTGCTACTGCAAAATTGAATCTGAGAGACCAGGAAGCTTTGAGGACACCATTTCTCTTTCTCGAGCTCAAATTCCACATAAAAGAGCAAATGAAGTGAAGCATCAGAATTACTGAAGGTGCAGAGGTCATCCAAGGATCACCTGATAATCTATTAACTATTAAATCCTCTGTTTACTCTGCAGAGTGAGTAGAAAAAAACACAGGTTTATTCCTTCTCCCAAGAAACAGTGCATCATTTCTGGTTTATTTCTTTTTTAGAAGGCATAACATAGACCCTCAAAGTAAATATCACAACAAAGCTAACAGAAAACTCAATAATTGTCTTTATATCCCTGAAATATTCTGACATCCCACTGCTTTCAACGAGTGGCTTTGACTATGAAAGACTAGAATATGCAATTTTGACACCAGTGAAGTCAGTTAAAATACTCCCACTGGTGCCAATGGGTAAAGATTTCCCACTTAAACCACTCACATTCCTTCAAGTTACCCTGTAACTAAAACTTAAAATCTGTTTATCATATGCACATAGTTTTTATTTTTTCAAAGTGTTTAATTATTTTTAGTTATATGCAGCCACAAAAACTTTCAAAATTTAAATGTCTAAGTAAAATCGTTACCCATCTGTTATAAAATATTAATGTTCTGACATAGTTGCTTAGAAAAAAAACAAACCTCTATTGAACTATTTTGGCCTTCTCCTGCAATGTGTATTAATATCTTACAGAAATATTTCTGAAATTGAGTGTTTTCCATTCTCAAATACAGTTTCAAAACCTTGCTATGCTCTAAAATATGGAAATCATACTTCACTTGCAGAAGCTCATTTGATTTCCCTTGGTTCAGTGTTGTTGATTTAAACAAGACTGTCCCATTGGAATGGAGACTAGAATTAGGGTCTCCATAAAGAGACAGCAAAGTATAGAGCCGTGATTTGTACAAATTAATGGTGGTAGTAATAACAGTTCTACCAGTAGTAGCAGTCGTAGCAGTTGTAGTAGTAGTGATACTTTCATTCGTGATTAAAAAATTAAAAACTATTAAATAACAAAGCAAGTACAACTAGTTCCAATGGAGATCACATTCTATAACAAAGAAGGATAAAATAATTCACTTAATAGCACACATTGCCTTCAATTTTCTGCTCTGGCAATAAAAACAGCTCTGAAAATTTTTCTCTCTCTGGACCAATATTTTATTCCTACTGCCCCCACACTCCTTGTCAGAATAGTATAATTCTTAATCTGTAGGCTGTAAGTAACAATATTCTGCAGGAGAACATTTGTTATCAACTGTTTATATACTGTAGCATGTTTCAAACAGAAGCACAATTTAAATTGTTACTCTTTAACTACAGCTTTCAGTCTCAAAATCAATGCTAAAATGCTATATACTATTAAAAATAAGTATGACAGTTGAATAAACACTAATGTTACAATAAGAAGGGAGGGGGGAAAAAAGGAAGTATCTTTGGGATGGCAAAACTTTATATCTTTATGTATCATTTTCCATCTAGTTTGGCCTTCACACACAGCCAACCATTTTATGTAAAAGTTGCATGCACTGTATGGCAATATATAATGAAAGATTAAATAATACACCAGCTGATGCATTTTAATCTGATTTTATGCAGGAAATGTTGTGGAACAGCACCATCTGCAGGTGTGCTATCATAAATTTAATGTTCTAATGTCATCTGTCCTTTTGGTACAAATTTGGTCTTTGCTTTTGGGGAAAATCCAGCAGCCAGTAAGGTGGGGATTATTTTGCATACAAAATGCTAGTCATAATGGACATTTAGAATTAATATAGAAGTACAGAAACAAATCTTATTTTTAACAAATATTTCATTTGTAAGATCTCTCATTTGAGAGTTGTTTTGGTTTTAAGAACTGAATAGATTTACCTGCTTTGTTACATGTTTTGTGTAATCACGTCTTACATGCAATTACACAATCTATACTTTTTCTGTGTGCTATTTTTATATGTGTAAAATATTAGACACTGTTCTGAGACAGATCAGACAAGACAAGTCAGTATGATGCTGCATAGCATGCTTAGGAATTTCATCAAACTGATCTATAATGTATGAAAAAAAGTATCATTACTGCTTAAAAAAAAAAGGAATTTTATGCTATATCTACCATAAAGCTGGACATTCTTAAAGACCATATTTTTGACTTATTTTCTTCCACCTCCATACCCTTCAACTGGCTGTAGGTGTTTGGATTTGAAATCCTGTGTACTTTAAAAAATTAGCCAACTGATTATGTGGAAAATTTTGGAGAGGAAGGGATATAGATAGTATGACATCCATTTGTGTTAAGACTGATGTTTATTTACTTTTTTCAGGAACTCTGATTGCTAAATTGGCCCAAGAGAATACATTTATCAGCAATAAAACCTGAATGCTATTCATACATATTCAAAGGATGTGAATAGCTGTTTTTTTGTTACAATGCAGAGCTTGTCATGACAGTACAAAGCCATTCAGGACCAAAAAAAATAAATAAATAAAGAAGATGTCTCTACATCCTAGGTCTTCTTATGTGTAGTTTTATAGTTCCAAATCCATCTGAGTCATGGTCCAATATATACAGAAAGAATAATATAATCATAGAACTGAAAATGTTACTCATTCACGTGTTCTCTCTTGATCTTAATTCAGTGCAGGGCTGAACCAGTCCCTTGCACAATGCAGAGAAAGCAATAAGTTACACTTCAACATCAAAGTAAAACTTAAGGGCTTTAATCATTCAGTTCTTTGTTTATGCCTTTGTAAACCAAATG
>JANHFX010007887.1:35654-61120 GCA_027560015.1 Chloroceryle amazona | reverse complement strand
TGAATGTTTACAAATATCTGAAGGGTGGGTGTCAAGTAGAAGGGGCCAGGCTCTTTTCAGTGATGCCCTGTGATAGGGCAAGAGGTAATGGTAGCAAGGTGAAACACTGAAAGTTCCACCTTAACATGAGGAAAACCTTCACTGTGAGAGTGACAGAGCCTGGAACAGGCTGCCCAGAGAGGTTGTGGAGTCTCCTTCTCTAGAGACTTTCCAGACCCGTCTGGATCTGTTCCTGAGTGGCCTGCCCTGGGTGACCCTGTGTTGGCAGGGGGTTGGACTTGATGATCTAGAGGTCCCTTCCACCCCCTACCATTCAATGATTCTAAGATAGATGGGTCTAAACCATGCTGCTGTTCTGAGAAGAGATCTCTAATTAATTAGAGGAACTCTGATGCATCAGTGAGCAGTTTGTCACCTTGGAAGGGACAGGAGAAGCTCCTCCGATACTCTGAGGAAGGAACCGAAAGAGGAGCTGAGCCAAGCCAAGCAAAGCTGGTAAAGCGGGACAAGAGGGGAGGAGAGCCCGGGAACCCCCAGAGAGAGAGCTCTAGACCCTCCAGATCCCTCAGCTTTATACCAAATATGACGTCTAGGGGCTGGAATCCCTCGTTGGTCAGTTTGGGGTCACCCGCCCTGACTGCTTCTCCCTGCAGGTGCCACCTTTCCCTTTCCTGCACCCCCCAGTGTGTATTCAATGAATAACTTGTAAAAAAGAATTCGATACACTTTTCACACAACATATAACAGTCTAATCCAAAGACCTTTGAAATTAATGATTAAAAGAGGGTAATTAAGAACCTTTAGAGTACTGTAATTTTCAGTTCCTTACAACACAAATAGCTGTGGTAAGTGGATGTCATTTTTGGCAAATGCTTATGCTTTAATTTCTTTTCCTTGTTTATTGGCATTTCCCAGGTCTTCCAGAAGTATGAAAGACATATTTGAATAATGTTTATTAATTTTATAATCTGAAGAAGAAGGCAAGATGAAGACAATTCTTAAAACCCAAAATTATGTTAAAAAAATTAAAAAATAAAAAGAAATTCTTAAAATAAATCTGTAGACTAATGTAAGAGAAAAATACTCAGTTTGCAGACACTTCTGCTTTACCTTCACATTCTTCTGTATATTATTCATTTGACATTTTTTTGTGGGCTATTTACTAGCTATTTACATCTATTTGTATCTAGAAGATTTTGTAAATTCAATATTTTGCTATTTTTTCATTTGTTTGTATTTTGCCTAATCCACCATGCAAAGATGCATCATGCCACAAACTAGATCAAGGTTAAGTATGGGTTCCATTTCCTACAGTATGTTATTGATCCAATATCCTAGACCAGGATTCAGCTTTTGTGATTCCTTAACAGATTTATTTTAGGCATGTATGAGAGAAGAGACGCTAAAATGTTAAATCACTGTAACTGTAAAAGATACTATAAAATATATGACAGATGACAGAAAAACAAAACAAAACAAACAACAAACAACAAAACAAGCAAGCTGGTTCTCAGGAGCTCATGTCACCTTTTTATTTCTTTTTTTCCAGATATGCCTTCCTCCCTTATTGTCCTGGCATATTCCATATGCTTCCAAAATATCTTCAGTAAACTTGACACCGGTAATTTATTCTCTTTTCCAAATCATTTTGCTTAGATGCAAAAGTAATCTGGAATGCCAGCTGCATTTTTAGTTTTTCTTTTTTCTTTTTTTGTTTAGTTGTGTCAGTAGATTTAGAATACATAAATCCTGAAAGAGTGCATGAAAATTGACTAAATGGATCCAAATGGTTCTATTGCTCTTCAAAGTATCCACTGTACCAAGAGACATTTCCAGATTGAATTGCTGGCCTGGATAATAATGATAAATCTCTTCATGAATGTCTCAGCATGAAAATCTACATGGACACTCCTTGCTAGTTCATGTAGATAGCTGAGTCAATGAAAGCCATTAAGGTCTATTGTGTCAGTATTTGCTCCAAGATTTTTGAGTCTATAGCTCAATGTCTCTTGAGCCCATTAGGCCTTTCAAGGCCAAAGAGCAGTTATGCACACACGTTAATTCTTCATATTGAAATGTCTTATGACTTTTTGATGATAGGAAGTTATAGAGCATGAACAGTAGAACTCTTTCATAACTTCAATGAAAGAACAGATTTTCTCAAAATACCCAAAAGGCAAGAATTCACATCATGAACTAATGATCTGTAACATCCGATTTTGAAAATGTAAACATTTCTTCAGTTGTAAGGTTGCCTAAAGCTTTTGAAAATCAACTGCTCTTATGAAAAACTTGAACTGTCTTGATGGAGCTTTATTGATATGATTGACATTGAGTTCTTTAGTCTAGCCTAGTAATGGTTTCTACAGCAACTTCTCATTATACAAATTACCACTACTCAAGAATTTCTCAAAAGCAGTATCAGGGGTGCCAGAAAAAAAAATAAAATAGAGGTGCATGTTGGCAGTGGTAATTTGTAATAATATAACCCTTCTGCTTTCATTTAAATGAGTATATGGAAGACCATAATTCATCTATTGGCATCTTGGTATTGCCAAATACATAGAATTTCAGCGTAGGAACTAAATTACCTTACTACTAGTCTCATTAATTTAGTTACTTAGGAAAAATGTTGCATTGTTTCACCTATCTGAAGCAAAGAGAAAAGGTCTAATTGTAAGGTTAATAACCTTACTAATTTAAAGTTAGGACATGTACATTTTACTTAAATTTCTTTTATAAGGAAAATCATGTTTTCTCAAACAACTGCTAGTGTAACAAAATAAAATTTTGAGCTGTTGTTTGTGTTTGATTGTAGAAACTGATTCTCATTGCAGTTTTAGCTGTTGTGGAATAATGACTGGAGGTAAGTTAGAAATTAAAATAATTTTAAAGGTGCAGCATTGTTCACACATTAAGGAAAGGTAGAGCATCAGAGAAACTTTTAGGGTAGAGTGCAGCTGCTATGTGAGGAATCCATTTCAAAATAGTTCCCAAAGCAATAGTGCCTTGAAGCAGCATGGAGGGAGGTGGGGGGGGGGGGGTTGGAGTGAAGATTCCACGGCCAGGCCCTGTGAGCTCATGGCAGATAGGGGAACTCAATGGTCCTACAGGTCTGATAAGCTTCCTGTTTGTGACCCTGTGCAACAGTCTGTCAGTTTTTGACAAAGTACTGTCCTTCGTGCAAACTTTGCTCATTATAATGTCATTATAATACCAAACCACACCTCCATCCCAAAGGCTAAATGCCTCCAAAGTTCAACCACCCCTCAATGAGCTTGCGGTTTGAATTTTCTTCGGCTATACCTTTAAAAGCAAAACAAGAGAAATTTACACCAATCATAATAAGGGTATTTAAGTCACTCAGGCTCCACCTTGAAGGTGGAAAGTGAGAAAAGCTCACTCAGCTGCGAAAGTGAGAGAAGCTGAAAATCATTTGTATTTTACCACATAAGTTAATAGGAAAGAAAAAAAAAAAAGATACAAATGAGTATTTTGAACTGGGAAAGAAAGAGAACTGAAGCAATTTAACAAGTGGCTTAAAAAAATTGTAAGAATGGCTAAAAGTTCTTTATGGAAAAAATAAATTTTACAGAAATAGAAATAAAGAAGTAACTTGTTCAAATAAAAAAAAAAAAATATTTGAATGATAATGAATACATCATTACAAAATTGTGGGCAGTAAAGGTTTAATTTTATATAATAGTATCCCAGAAGTTAGTGAAGGCAAAAAAAGCATGGCAATATAATCAAATTATATTATAGCACATTAAGGTTTATGATCTTAATAAGTATATCTAAAGCATGCTCAGAAAAAAGAAAGTAGTAAATGACTATATATCTGCTATGATACACTAGAGGAATGGACTATACAGCCATCTTAAAGAAAGGCAAAAACATTCTAGAGGAAAAGGCCTAGAAAAGACTGTCACTGGGATACGTGTAGAACACATATTCCTTTATAAAGGAGAAAATTAATGACACCATATAGGAAGTGAAGCATATGTAAAACTCTGTAAGTAAAATAAGAAATAACTTCACATTTGATTAATGCTAGTAATACCTTGTTATCAAAAGAATGGAAGACTAGGGTAATGGCAGAATTTCATGGTCAAGGAAATAGTGAGAGACATTATGGACACATTACAAATCTTAAAGCTACTAAAAGATAGCATGTGTTAGATAATATTTAATTGTGCAAATTAGAACACTTTTGGAACTTATGAAGAAATTTTGAGGTTCTATTGCAGAACATCCTTGGTAATCTCCGCAATGACAGATCAGATCATTCTGGATAGAAACCAAGTAGTAAAAAGTGCCAATGACAATTATCTTGTTAAACAAGGCAAAAGAGAAAACCCAAAGTACATGCACTTTAAATTCTTCAAAGTCAGATGCAGTCGCAGTCAAAACAATTTTCATTGTTTACAGTGTAATTAAAACATTACATCTAATAGTCCATTAAAACTTTATCAAAAAAAGAAGAAAGAGAAGGGCTTTATAAGGCTATGATGTAATACTGGAATAGGGAAAGTCTAATAAATGTTTACTAGAAGAATAAACCTTGCTCTTTGGAAAAATAACCTATTAGGTGGAGAAAGATCACAGTGAAAAGCCTGAAAAATTACTAGCAGAACTTTCCTTTTTTAACATACCTTTGCTTTCAGAAAAAAAATATGGTCTGAAGAGATATACCCATTTAATATGAATTTCCCCAAAATCAGAAGTACAGAAACATTTAGTGGCCTTTTACAATGGAGTTACAGCATTGGTGGACAACAGAAGAGCAACTGATGTCATTTGCCTGGAATTATGCATTTGACACTGTCCCACATGACACTGTGGTCTCTAAATTGGAAAGACATGGATTTCATGGATGGACCACTCGGTGGATGAAGAATTTGTTAGGTGGTTGCACTCAAAAAGTTGCAATCAACGGCTCAATGTCCAAGTGGAGACCAGTGATGAGTGGTGTTCCTCAGGAATCGCTAGTGGGACTGGTGCTGTTTAACTTCTTTGTCAGTGATATGGACAGCTGATTCTGAGAACTGCAATATGTAGAGAGAACATTCTTCCCTGGATTCTGGCTTGTACGAAATTTGACACTGATGTAAAGTTTGAAATGAAAAAATTCATCCTATGTATGAGGATATTCCTGTCATTTGTCAAAATGTGGTTAAAGTTGCAAATACACTAGACATGCACCTTCATTAAAAAGAAGAACCTTTCTATCAGTCTCAGATATTGTATCTAGGTACCAAAGATATAAAAAAAAAACCAACCCAACATGTGAAAGAGAATACAAAAATAATCAGAATTTTAAAAATGTCCCATTTAAAGAAATGTATTTCTATTAATTCTCCAATTTCCCTATTATAAGAATTATTGTCTGTATTGGAATATTTTATTAAATAGTTTTAAAAAGGAATTTAATTCCTTAAATATTTCATTTTATTAAGAGCAGCTTTGCATGGCATGGCTCTCACTTAAAAAAAAAAAAGGAAGAACCTGGAATCAAAAGATGGTATCTCCTTATGAAAATCTCTGAAAAAAAAAATTAATTCCCTAAAGTTATGAGTCCTACAATATTATAAACTAGATTTCTTTCTAAAAAAACAGACTATGAGGTAAAGGTCTATGCAGAAAGAAAAGATTCTTATGCTAAACATGCTGAGGTACTAACACAGTCCTCCTGTATATTGCCCTGGATACACTAATTCTCAAAAGCAGCATTTGAATTATTCTGCAAATAGCAGTGGACACATAAGCATTAGAACAGAGGTCTCCTGTTCATGGCTACAGACCATGAATGTTTGTTCTTCTGACATTGTTCACTGCCACAGAAAGTAGAAAAAATACATTCAGGTGCTCAACCAGGTTAAACAAGGTGTGAAGTTGCCAAGAGGACACTGCTTCCTCAGTGCAATGGAAGATGACAGAAACACAGGAACCACTGAACTACAATTTATTATTTAATGTCTTTCCATAAGAGGGCATGTTCTACAAATGTACTAAAAATATGAAAAAAGCTAGCATGAGGAGTAGATGTAGTAAAGATTAAGATGCCAGATGGGATCTTTGGGTACATAGCTGAAGAATCTCAGGTGAACAGGTGTTTCCTCTGAATTACCCAGTGAGTGATGCTGCTGAAGTTTTATGTCCAGTGGGTGGAGGAGGATGATAGATAGTTCAGGCTAAAAGTGAAGTGCACATATTTAACAGAACAATTAGCCATGTGAATAACTTACACAGTCTTCTAATGGATTCACTGATGGTTTTAAAATCCATGTGGTTTACTTGTTCTATATGCAACCTAGTTCAAATTAAAATTGGTTCAGAAAGCTCTGTGTTAACCTGTGTTGAAGAAGGGAGCAAAATAAATATTGCAATGATGTCCAGCCATTCATGAATTTGTTTTGTTCCTAAAAGCAGGACAAATCTAAAGATAAAAAGAAAATCTTTAAGGTAATTTCTACCTATTGCACCATTTCTTGTTAACAAGTTGTTTTTGATGTAATTTAAGTTGTTCTTCTGTCCTCGTGAAGTCACATCTGGAGTACTGTGTCCAGTTCTGGGCCCCTCAGTTCAAGAGACGGAAGGAACTATTGGAGAGAGTCCAATGGAGAGCTACAAAGGTGATCAAGGGACTGGAACTCTCTCTTAATGATGAAAGGCTGAGAAACCTGGGGCAGTTTAGCCTGGAGAAGACTGAGAGGGAATCTTATCAATGATTATAAATATCTAAATAGCGGGGGTCAAGAGGATGGGCTCAGTCTCTTTTCAGTGGTGTCCAATGATAGGACAAGGGGCAATGGTCACAAACGGAAATACAGGAAGTTCTAGTTAAACAGAAGGAGACACTTCTTTGTCTTTGACTTTGAGGATGATGGAGCACTGGAACAGGCTGCCCAGGCGGGTGGTTGAGTCTCCTCTGGAGACTTTCAGAACCCATCTGGATGTGTTCCTGCGTAACCTGCCCTAGGTGAAACTGCTTTAGCAGTGGGGTTGGTGTAGAAGATCCTCAGAGGTCCCTTCTAGCCCCTACCACTCTGCAGTTCTGTGATTCTTTTTCAAATCTAGGCTTCTCTTCCTCAAATGTACATACTTCTTACACTTTGAACTTTCTCCCCTGATAGCAGTATGTAACATTTAATTGCCTTGGTTTTCATATAAGCCTTGTTCACAAATACACACTAAGGAATAGACTTTCTCCTCAGCCCTTCACAGGTTGTCTGTTTTATAGATCAGTGGTTTTTAGTATTTAATCTTTACTGAAATCTTGATTTCCTGAAATTTTAATTTCTGAATAAGTTACAGAACCCAAGTGTTTTCTGGTGAAACAGCTTGAGTCAGGCAGCTTTAGCTGTCACTTTATGTTAGGCATTATTTACCTTATAGCCAGATACTTTCCTTAAACCACAGATTGCTTTATGTATTTATATTAAGCAATAGTTCAGGTTAGATAAAAATAACATGGCATCAGCACTATATAAAGTTATTTTCTGCCATATTCTTCCAAGTTAGACCTACACAATAGATTCATTGGGCCCTACCCTTTTACAAGAATGTTCTGTGGTCAGTGCCAACAGCAAAAGAGACAACAGACGAGGCTCATTCCTCTGCAACTCAAGCAAGAGTGATTTAACCCCATTGATTTAGGCAGCTGGTTTTTGCCTTCAGTAAAGACAATCTATTCAATCACCTGGCGAGGGAAGCGGGAAAGAAAGTGTCTGTATGGGATGGGACTTTAAATAGGAAGTTCTGTCCTAGTCTATTACAGCTGTGTTTAAACTCAGCTATAGCAGTAGACATTGATTTATTTTTGATCTGGCACCATGAACAATTCTTGTGAGTATTACTTGCAAAGCGTTTTGTCCTTTCTGAGTCTACTTTGAACTGTGGTTTAGTGAAAGAAGAATGTGGAATTTAATTGGGCTGCTAGTGTCTTTCTAATTTTTTTCTTATGATTCACAGGTGATTAGGCCTGTAAAATCATCATAAAGTCAGGTCTTTAATTCTGTTCTACCTGGTCTGTAAAGATGCCTCCAAGGGACCTCTTTAAACATCCAATAAAATCTAGTGGGGATATCCACAGGCCCTGGATATTTACCTTTGTTTCAGACTTCCTATTGTCATTTAGATTTCTTTATCTGTTATTATTTCTTCACCTAAAAACCAGCCTGGGAACAGCCTGTCATTTCTAAATAATTTTTTTTTTTTTTAATAACTTCAGAGCATGAAATATCTGAAGTGCTGAAGTGTTCTGAGATAAGTAAAATGAGTAAGGCTTCTTATTTGCTAACAAGTTCATTGCATTTAATTGATGGGATAATATGGCCTATTTGACTTTCCCTTGCTTAAAAGTCACTTTTTTATTACTACTACCTCTTAAATGAAATATCTGTTTTGCAGGCATACTATATTTTGAGATTTCAGCTCTCATCAACATATCCTGCCTCTCCCTAATGTAGCTAATTCATGAGACACTCTTTGATAAACCTTTTAATTTACATTTTTACATATGCTCCTTTACCCTTTTATCCCTTTTAATGTTTGACAATTTTTCTGAGTCCTCTACTCTTCACCATCAAATAGGAGACTGTGTTTGTTGACTATATGTAGCAATTTCTCTGTATATTGACACTGAGCGAGATCCAGATTGCTCTGTTGACATATTGAAGTTAATTCCCTGATATTAGGCACTTTGTCTCTGAAGGGAAATCCCAGACAGCTTAAGGCAAATGCCTCAATTTTTGTTTGTTCTTTTGTGGTTGAGGTTTTTGGGTTTGGATTTTTTTGTTGTTGTTGGCTTTTTTTGTTTATTTGGTTGGTTTTTAGTTTGTTTGTTTATTTTCGTGCATGTGTGTGCACTTGGGGTTTTTTTTTGTGGTGGTGGTGGTGTTTGGTTTGTTTTCTTTGGGGCGAGGAAAGGTTCTCTTTTCATTCTCCTAGATTTCATTTCTTTTTTATTGAATATTTACCACTAAGAAATGGATACAGTTGAATTAGTCTCATAAAATGATTACTTTCCTCAAATTGTTTTAACATTTTCAAGATACATTCAGAAAACATCTCAAGTTTGCATTGAGTTTCTTTTTAGAATACAGTGAGATAAATTAGTTATCAAATAAATAAGCACATCAAATAAATAAGTTATCAAATAAATAAGCACAAAACTTCTTCACATGTGAATGACAAATCCAGGGCTGGGTAGGGATCTTAAGCTTGTCCCTGTGACCATGATTTATGACCTGTATGGACCACAAGACAAGCAGAGCTTTACTAAGTAAGGTATCCAAAATTACCTAACTACTTTTTACATAGGGTGTTAAACACCATCCATAAAAGAAATTACTCTGAATGAAAGATTCGATAGAAATGGGCCCTGATTCAGGAAAGCAGGCTTAGTTAACTGCCTTTCAAAATTAAAGCTCTGAAGTAAATGGGATTAAAGTTCATGTTTAAATTCTTTCTTGGAAGAAATTAATTTAAAGAGGTATACAAATGAAAAGAAAAAGAAAAAAGGAATCTAATTTCTCATTCTACTAAGGAAACGATTACATACTCTACATGAATTAAGACGATTTGCTAAATTAGGACTGGATATGCCACATAAGACTTTGTCAGATTTGAGAAAGAATTATTCAGACAGTGTGGAAATATAAAATTAGCTTATGCCACATTAATTTAGTGAATGATTTTTTTTTTTGTCTCCCAGGAGTATTGTGAGACAATAATTATCTCATTCTCTCAAGTAGCTGGACATACAGTAATTTAAACTATACAATTTAACTATCTTTGTTTCTTTGTTAATCATTTAAAATTATAGTCATTAATTAATTTGAATATATCAGATGTGAACTGAAAGCAGTAGTTTGGAGCAGTATTTTCTATGTAATGTACAGTATGTTGTTAAATCTAGATGAGCTCTTTTAAAAGAAATAATTCCCTTAATTTGTCATATATGAGCACATGGTGAGCTTAATTAATGTCAGTAAGGTAAAATCAGGCATTTTAAAGTGCTAATTTAGGATAACAGCATATGAGCTGCTGCAGTTCTGAAATGCTCATTCATTTCTAATTGTGTGGTTTGTTTCTGAAACATTTCATTGTTTCTGGTACAGAACAACCGAAGTTGTATGAGGAAGTGGTGAATAATGCTGTAAGACACACTTGCAAGATGTCTGAAAGTCTGAAAGAGCCTTAAAGATTTGAGATAGAAATATTATAAACTGTGTTTAGTAGATTATAATCAGAACTCTCTTATCTTGGGAAATAAAACACAATCTGTGCAATTAGTGTCGATATCTCTACAACAGGGTCCAGCCAGGCTCCAAGAAGGATATGAGCCCCTGGTGCAGCACTATGCTAATAAATTTTCCCCAGAGTGGCTTGGCCATTTGGGAAGTTTCTGTCAAATCCACTTTGAGGACAAATAACTTTTCAAACTCTGTCTTCATTCCTCAAGTATCTATGAGCTCCAGCATTTCTGGAAACATAAAGAGGCATCATTTTTGTGTAGATCCAACTTCTAGTGAACATGGGTTATTAATCTGGGCTGAGGTTGATACAATTTAAACTACATTATGTGGTCAGATTAGCTTTATTGTACTAAAGTTGTTTAATAATGTATTAAAAAAAAATTATACCAAACCTAAGCTGGCCTTCATAGCACAAACTACACTGTCTCATTGTATTTGCCAGTGGAGTAACACAGTGATTAAAAAAGACCTGGCTTTCAAGGCTGTGCTACGCGTTTTGCTGCACAGTTTCTGAGATGTCTCACAAAGAACCCTCATTTTTAGAAAAGTTTTGCTTTAATTTTGCTCACAGGAGTTGCTTTGTGATGGGAAAAAAGTAGCCAGGAGATGTATACTGTGACCTAACTGCAGATCATTGTAGCTATTACCTTCAGAAGTGCCTAAGTTTGTACAATAAACTTAAAGAGATGGCCTGTTGGCTGAACACTGCCTATAATACTCTGCTCTGTCAGTTAGTGATTTCTCATGGCATTGTTTAGGGTTCAAAATATCAAGAGTCCAAGATTACAAGAGTTAAGCACATGACTTAAATGGATAACCTGAAGAGAATGCACTTATTAGTAGCAGATTTTTCAGAACAGTTACTAAAAACAGGGTCAGTTTGCTCTGTTTTGACACTGTGACTTTTTCTTAAAAAATTTCCCCAGAACTCCGTAGTCCTTTGGCTGAAATGTCCTGAGTTTTCACTGTTGTGTTACAGATTGGATGGCTGAGCTTTCCACTTCATTGGCAATTGCGTTTCAGTCCTGATGTGTACATTTAGCTGTAAAACTGTCTAGAAGCTATTGGAGTGGATAGTGCTACACAACAGAGATAATATTATTATCATTATTTCTGGTAAACCACTGCAATCCTCACTTAAATCATTTCACCCAGATCAGTGACCTGCTGGTGCACAACACTGGCAATGTGATTTGCAAAAAGCAAAGTATTTCCATAACTGACAGCTGCTCTCTTTTTTTTTGTCCTGTAATCAGAGGCCTCTCTGCTAAACAATCTTATTTAAATGAATTTCTAGGATTAAGATCTTTGCACCCCAGAAGAACAGCAGAGAAAATGATGCATTGCATTGGGAATCTTGCTATCTTATGGTTATTTAGCCTTGTTCACAAGATGGGAGAAAAGATTAATGTTACAATAGAGCCAAATAAGGATAAGGCTTTTTAGCTCTTCTGTCCTTGCAAGAGATTCTCTTCCAGAATTATGTTAAAAGTTAGTGTTTTAGTACAGTATCTGTCATGACAATTAGTACTGTCATTTCCTGGACACGGTCCATTAATATGTTATACCCTATGCCTTAGCCCTCTCCACAACTGTACAAGATCAATACAGATTTCTATGACAAGGTAAATATATTATCCTTTAAAATGTCTAGTTTTAGTTGAAGGCTTTATGATAGGAATACACAGGAAAGTAAATTGAATAGGAAAAACACACAGAAAGAAAAAGAAATGAAGCACTAGCTCTGGGCATGGCAGTTCTCTATCTCCTCTCTTCCATCGAGCCAGAAATGTGGCACTTGCTCCCCATAGCCTGTTATTGTAATTTTTCCAGCTAAACAGAAACAGAGGCATCATAAATTCCCCCACAAGCAGTTCTTGTGATAGTTCAACCTAGTTTTACAGATCAAAACATTTTGATTAAGATCAGGAAAAAACATTCCTATTTAAGTATTCAGCTGACCTAAATCTCCCAAACTTTTGAAGTTCCTCCAGCTTACAAAAAATGCAACAATTGTTTAGAATACAACAACAGAATTCAAAGGCAGCCATTATATTTCAGATGTAATTGCTTTCCAAGCATTAACAAAGATCTTTTTTAGAAATTGAGAATAAGACAAATAAGACATTGATTTCCAGGGTTTTTTTACTCCCTTAGCATAAATTTTATAGAAAGCAAAATGAAATATTTTAGGTCCATGTACTTCATCTCTTGTGGAAAAAGCATGGTATAAATTAACAGTTTGGCCTGGTGATAGAAACACAGTAACTCTGTTACAAATAGGATTTTCCTCAGTCTTGCTTAGAGTAGTCTGAGGACAGATTTAGCAATATGTATTTAGAGAAGTTTGGGGCTTTTTTAATCCCTGAGAAATTTGGTGTGGACATTTATTTTAGTAGCCCACTTTTATGTCTCTCATGCTGTTAACAATTTAAGACAAACCAGACTAGATCTCTGTAGCAAGAGCCTGTAATGTTTTGACTGAATCCATCTTTAACACAGCATTCATTTCTCATATTGTTGATTATTGTTAGTATTTATATCTGTTTACTTCAACATATCATCCTAAAATCATTGCACTCAATACAAACTGTGACAATTCTTTAGCAAGGTGTATTTTCTTCTGTCATAGCAGAGCCTGGACAACCATGCAAGAGTGAGGTGGAGTCTATTTATGTGCCAAATCAATTCTGACATTAAGTACTCAGAAACACCTTATGATGGCAACAGGGCTTAGTGCTTGAATAGCTCAAAAGGGGGGAAAAAAAAGGCCACGAAATTGTGCATGGTTCTGCACTTTCTGGCCTACCTGTGTCATGATAAGAAATAGTGTATAATTTGACAAGTATTAGTGCAGAATTATTCTGAGCTGAGCTTGTCCTTTTCCAGTTTGTCAGATTCAGGCTTTGCTAAAAAATAGTAATCAGGCTGCAGATATGATTAGAACCTGGATGACTTACAGCTTTGCTTAAGTTTATGTCAGATGCTTCATACACAGGTCTACTCCCTGACAATTATTCCTTTTTTTCCTTTTTTTTTTCTTATCAAAAAAACAACCAGACCCTATGGTTTTCAGTTAGAATAAAAAATATTGAAAAAAAATAAATCAAACCAAACATTTTTCCTGTCCAGATAAACTATTTTGCTATTCAGAATTTGGGGTATCTGGAGCCCAAAACCACTGACATAAAGAAAAAATATGTATGCCTTCCAAATCACCACCTTTGTCCAAGAGAAAAAGATTAATTTTTACTCTAATTTCTATATTTACAGTCACACAGCATGTTGATTTGATTTTGAATGTTTAAAAACATATTGGGCTTGGTCATTGTTACACACTACCTTGCATAAAGCCATTAGAACAAAAACTTTATTGACTAATTACGCCATAGTTCTCTATGAACATGAAAAAAAAAAATGGTAACAGTAACCAAATGGGATGAAGCATTACCTTAAGGTTGCTACAAAATTAAGCTTTTTTTTCTTGGTTATATTTAGATCTTCATTCCTCCTCCAAAATGTGAAACTTCAGTTAATACTGGCCCAAAAGATGAGCCAGAAATCTTTAAGATCAATATCAGAAATGTGCTAAAATCATTGTGAAAATGTCTCAATTTGGGAAAAATGTACTAAATGACAGGTAAGCCAGTTTTCCCTTGGATGACAGAACTATGGAGTTGCATCTCGTTGCTAACCAAGAAAAATTTAGAAGAAAGACATGAAAGATTTTACTGTTAATTATCAGCCAAAGAAAGAATGCTCCCTTGACAGAAAGAGATGTGGAAAAGAAAGGAGAAAAGGACATCCATAGAGCTGTGGGGCAATAGAATAGTAACATTACCATTTTATGAAAAATGTATGCTTCAGTAAATTCTCCCTTTTGACGTAATATGAAATGAATGCTTTAAGGAACACTTAGTGACATTAATATGACTGATCAAAAATTCTCATAAAAGATAAAAATAATTTTAACTCTCTGGGGGATTTAAACAATGTTTTTCATTATCTGAGAAGTTGAATTTTGTATTAACTAAAAAAAATGATTGCTTTCAGCTGAAAATCAACACTTTATTAGGGGGGAAGCACTGTGGCCAAGTGGTGTTCAGCCTCGCCTATCAAGACAGGAAAATTAGCATGTGGTAAAGAAAACAAAACATGAAAAGAAGGAGAGTATAAGGGATTAAATTTAGACTTTCACCCAGCAGTCTTATACCTTGATGTTTGACTGAAAAAATGAACCATTCTTTTAGAGGGATGTTTTTATCATTTCTGTAAGAATAAGATTCTGTAAAATGTATCTTCTAATCTTTCTTGGAAGGTATTAGCAGCCACTCATTTCAGTGATATTTTCAATGAACAGGAGAATCACAGAATATTTAATCTGCAAATATTCTGGAGATAATTCCTACTCCCCACTCAAAACCAGCTAGATCAGTTTGGTCATGATCTTGTCCAGGCAAGAGCTGAATATCTCCAAAGATGCAGACAGCCTCTCTGGATAAGCACTTCCTAAGTCTGACCACCATCACACTGACATTAATTAGAATTTTTACAGTTGCAAAAGGTCTTACAGTAATATGTCACCTGAACATTTCTTTACATGTGCATGCACCTGTTTCTATGCATATATTTATGAACTGTAATAACATATATTTTTTCAATAACTCTTATTCATAAAAAGATGAACAAACTCCTCCTGACAAAATAATTATGCTTCATCTACGAAAAAATGGGGCTGAAGTAAACAGCACATCATTATTCTTTGTAGCAAATCTGCACAATTGTGTTTTCTGTTCTTTTTGCCAGCAGTGTACAGAATGGGATTTTCAACACTGTGCTAGTTTCATTCTTAGCTCTGTAGACACGTGGCAAATCTGTGATTTTTCAAACAGCCTGACGCTTAAAATAGATTAACACTTCACCAGTGCTTCCATTTCCTAGAAAGTTTATTTTCTTTGTAACTGGGTTTGAAGGCAATGAAAGGCTCAAGGGCTTACTACAGCACCTACAGTATATCAGAAGAGAAACTCCTTTTTTTTTCTTTTTTTGTTTGTCATAAGTTAATTACACCATGATTATGATAGGAAATAATAGAATGCTAACCATGTATTAGAGTATTGCCAAAATAGAATTAAAAATATTACCAATACTGAATTTATTTTGTATGAACTGAATGCTCTCCACTCCACTTTGATAAATTTTCATTACGAGTTAAAAATACTCAAAAGCAATAAATGAAATGACTCAAATGTTGCAACTGGCTCTCTCTTTGTTTCTAATTTTGACAACTGCCAGAAGTGTCAGTTTGGATTTAAATTGTATACTGTTAAATGACTGGCTATGAAACTGAAACATACCATGAAAAAGTGAGAAACTGTCCTCGTTTTGACCTGGAAAATAGAGTAAGAAAAAGAATTTCTAGTAAGATTTAGGGGGGTTGCTTCACCTTATTCTAGTTTATAGAGATCTGAGACTATAGTGTACTGTTATAGAGACACACACAATTGTCTAAACATTAATTTACACTGGTGAAGCCACAGGTTCAAAGCACTCAACCTGACAGGTTCAAACCCCCCATCTCCTAACTGCACCATAAGATAGCATTGTAATTGGTAGAGAAAGCATTTCCTCTTTTTCCTGTGAAGATGGACTACTATGAAGAAAATAATTAAACATTCTGGAGATCAGAAGCAGACCACTAAAGAGAGCCCAATTGTCTAGCTGAACTTTCACCATAGTGAAAAGTGTCCTGAATTCTCACCTCTTCACAGACTGTTTCTGTGCTTCATCTGATGAAAAATTACTGCAAAGTACATAAACACTCCTTCAAATAAAAACTAAGAACCTCTGATGGTAATTAAGTACCCTTAACATTACTTTAAGGCAGTTATGTGATGCAGTTTCAAATCCTTCCCTGAACAAGAATAATTTTATCTGGTATATAGTCAAGAAAATAAAACCTGTCAAGGACTATTAACCAAGTCTTATGAAGTTCCTGAATGATGAAGTCTTCTAAGACAATGTCACTGTATGCTCAGCCTTTGCTAATCTTTCACTGCATGGCACCGTCACAACTTCATGTGAACAACATGTTGGACAAAAGACACTCTGTCTCCAGGTGGGTGTTTTTGTTGTTTTGTTTTTTTCCTGAAAATAAAGTATTTCTTAGGTTCTCAATATGTCATGTGTAAGGAGCCAGGGTTCCAAATATGTGATTGTGGATTTCAGTAATTAACGGTGGTCTATCAGGTTTGGAACATGAGAAAACAAAATAATACAGCCTCCAAACCAACCAATCAAACAGATCTTTTTATAGAAAAGGTTCTACACTTGGGAAAAGGAAAGAAAACCTATATGAAGACTGTTCTTCAGCAAGGTTATGAAGAACTAGTGGAGCAGCCTACAGAAGAATTAGTGCAGACTTACATCTGATTCCAGACAAGTGAAACATTTCCAATCTTTTTATGGAGATAGACCTAAAAATAAGTAGTCCAAAGTTGTACAGTTATCGTTTGGGCTGTTGTTAGTGTGTAATTCATACTCAACCCATGGTAATGTTCCCTGATATACTTCAATGCAAGTGCAAACTAAGGAAAATAGAGGAAGAGGCTGAAAGTTCAGAGCATTAACAACCCATTAGTAGACATCCAAAGTGCTTCTGGATAGTTTCTTAGACAGATGACAGCCAAGCTATACCAGACTGCTTGACACCAAAATGCCTTGGTTAAATGATGAGTGGGAATTAATTTCCTATATGTGTGCTGTTGCATATGCCACTGCACATGAAGGATCACAGACTTGTTTTGGAAACATCACACCTACTATGTAAGCATAATGTAGGGGGCCACACGCATCACAGAACTCAAATTTGCTTTCAATTTGAACACATACAGAAGATCCAATTCATCTAGAACTCTCAGCCATCTGAGAATCAAGTGCAAATTGTGTCAGTCATTCAAGGCTCAAAATTTCGTATGTTTACATTAACAGCTGGTGAAGTCCAAGGAGGGAAGGACCAGGATCTGTTATGGCTCCTAGGATCATATCTCTGCATTCTGGCTCAACTGTCAATCAAGTTCACACTAGCTGTACCTAAGAATCTACCACAGTTCTATACCTAGGCAATGGAAAACACAGTTCTATACAGATAGCCTTGTCATTACAAACAGAAATCAGCTCATGCATATGGAGCAAGCTGGTGGAGAAACATGGATAAGATGTGCTTGCTTCTGAGAAAGGTGCTTTGTGTCTGTACTGTAAATGGGGAACTCTAGGTGGTAACTTCACCACAAGGGAACCTTCAGTGAGGGCACTACTTACATGCGTATCATATACTGCAAGGTTCTGAGTTTAAATGTCAGGAAAAATTGCAGCAAGAAGCTTTCCAGTGCATGAAGTTGTTAATGAAGATTCACTCATTATTTATACATGCATATTTATAAATATCTTTCTAAAAATTAGCCATCTGAGACTGTATTTCCTAGACAGACATATAGGAGCAATGCACAAATACTGCAGAACAAAATTTACTATTTAATTTACATTTATTCAATTTTTATGTTTTGCTTTTTTATGCCTTTCAGTTTCCTTTCTTTCTCTGTTTCAAAGTTGAAAAGGGAAAATAGTTTTCTCTCTGTTTTAAGATTTTGTACACTTTTATCTTCTGTTATTTTCAAAAAGTAGTAAGTATACAGTGCAAAAAGTGAAGATGACAAATCCTCACTGCATATATTTTAAATAGTTTTTAACTGATAACTATTAAGAAGTCAATATTTGATTCTTTCATGAACTACAATATGCAGTATTATCACAACTATAGTTGATATATAGAATACATATGGTGGCTGCATACTTACTGTTTGTAAACTTCATTTTAAGAGCAGCTAGAGTTTGTGTTTAAAAAATATTTTTAAATAAAATATTTATTACACCTATAAAGATGTGATATGTTTTAAACACAATCTCATAATCTTCTGCCTAAATTAAATCTTTAGCCGTGCTAAGTTTCCTCTTTTCTTTACCTTCATTTATGTATGTATTGAAATATTGGAGAGATTCTCTAGGTCACTACTTCTGCCTCCTTTCAGCAGCTGAACTACATTAGCTCCATCTCAGTAGTCAGTACTAGCATAGTAGAACTTGCTTTCACTGGTACTTCTCCTGTGTGACCTTTACTTAGCACTGCAGTTATTCTGCTAAAAAACAGTGATAAGGTTTCCAGGTTTCTATGCCAATTTATTTCATTAAGTCATCACAGCATTAGCCTACTTAAGTTGATTTAATTTATTCTGAAGTCTGGAGTCTATTACTGGGCCAGATCACAGGCAATAGTTGAAATGCAATGTTAAAATATGTTGGTTCGTACATAAAGCAACCAGATGCTTTTTGCATTTCTTGATTCCAGGAGTCCAACCAGAGCCTATGTATGTCTATTTAGGAAAGCACAGGACAAAAGCACATCAAAGTACTGGCAGAGGTGAATGATATCCTCTTTCTACTGGCTGAGCAATCAACAGGGAATTGATATTATCAGGTGATTGGATGTTCAGATTTGAACCCCTGAAGTAAAACACCTGGCTATCATTTTGCCTGGATTGTCACTAGGAAAAAGATTTGTTTCTTTCTCTCCATGATAGATTCTTTTTTCTCCCACTAATAGTTTGCCCAGTTCAGTGCATAGCATGAGAGGGTAAGACACTCTCTTTGTTCCTCTTGCAGGTATCAGCACTACAGGACAGAACACAAGGAGTGTATTACCCTTGAAAAGAATATTAATGGAGCATGGCTTAGGAGTGGCTATCCTGTCACCTGTGTGATCTTCTAATCAGTTAAAAGACAGTGCTGGAATAGTCAGTACTCATAGAGAGCTTGTTTTGTTGGGGTTGGTTTGGTTTGGTTTTTTTT
This sequence comes from Chloroceryle amazona, assembly GCA_027560015.1. Lineage (NCBI taxonomy): Eukaryota > Metazoa > Chordata > Aves > Coraciiformes > Cerylidae > Chloroceryle > Chloroceryle amazona. The sequence continues at coordinate 41,954 of JANHFX010007887.1, read as the reverse complement.
ATCCTAATAAGCCATTTTTTATCAATGTGGGAATGTCTGTAACATTTTTATGGTGGATTTCCATGTTTCAGTCCCTTCACCTTTTCACTTGCTGGAGACATTACAAGTATAGTAGGATAACCTCCAACTTATGCTGCCAGTGAACAATAAATAAGCATCTGCACATAGTCCTCCACTATAAAATGGAACATCAGCAACTCATCTCATTGCTTGTAGAGATTCTGCCTTAAATTGGTTTGACCATTTAAGCTAAGTAATTTTTTTGAGTTCTTAATGGAAAAATGTTAACATATATAAGAATTCAGTATTTCCATGCTATTGATTAATAATATAATGTTCTTTTACTTCCTTGTAATCAAATCCAACTTTGTGTTTTAAAACTGTTATGGATATGGAGATGCTGTACTGATTGCAATGATATAAATCTACATGTCAATTGTGTTATGCATGAAATCAAGTCCTTGACCACCCTCAGAAAACCTCGAGCATGCAACTGAATCAGAAAATATCGTGGTCTGTGGTACACACTTCCCACCCAGCTCCGCAAAAGCATAATCTCTTTTGCTTGCAGTATGGTGTTTAGGAACCAGATAATAGTTGGACATTCAAACATACTTTTCAGAATAAATGGAGAATGTAGTACATAATGGAGTCTCTTAATTATATACAGGCTCACTAACATGCACACTGAGCTGCTCTCATTCCAAAATTGGTGCCATGGTGTAATTCAGAAATAAAATAGAAATATCTAACACTACAGTTGAATGACAGAAGTGAACTGAAACAATGACTTGGCTAAGTTTTTCCTCCCCTAGAAAACCACTAAAAATCTGTGATTGAGTTCAGCTTCTTCATGAAAAAAGTTCAATCCCTAGCACAGCACATGAAGTCTACACCCTATGCTTTGAAATAATAATGGGAACATCTGCTAGCCTCCTGCATGGACAATCATATTTTTCAACATGAAAATTTGTGCCTGACATCTTGAAATTAAAATTGGAACTGATGACATATAACAATGGGAATGTCAATTACCATTATCATTATCATCACAAGACAGTTTGGTTCAAGTGTTTAAGGAAATGATGCTGAAGGAAAACATTCAGTTTGGCCAATGGGGAGAAAAAAAAGTAAAACCAAAAAATGCCAAACTAATGAATGGCCTTTTCTGTAAAAAGATACTCAGAATAAGGCCTCCAGTAAAGGAAAAAAATGCCTTTTATGTTGGGAATGTGACTTGACATGACTTGAAGAAATGAATCCCTATGAAGTTAAATTAAAATCATCTGAAAAACTGTAGTCCGTAAGTGCAAGGCAGAAACTTTTAGGCCTTAGGAAAATCATGTCACTGACTTCATATCACTGAATATGGCTAAGCTTCTCACAGTTTCCAGAATTAACTTGTTTCAAATATGCCATGAATAATTCATTTAGGACAGACCTTCCCCATGGTGGCTGATCCCAAATTTTCCAGACTGAGGTCTCCTTGTCTTCAGTAGTCTCCTTCTAGCTTTCCAGAATAAGAAACAGAAAGTAATCTTGTTTGAGCAAGAGGCCTGAAACAAAACAAAAGGTAGATTGAAAAAGGGAGCTTGATGGTACCAGAAACTGTAAAAAGGAACAAAACTAGTACAGGCTAGTATTGTAGGCAAAAATAGCTTAGATTGTGAATGCTAACAGGTGGCACACAATTGAGTACATCTGGGGGGGGGGGGTGTGAATGTCTGAAACTGAACTTCTGAACTCTAAAGCAGAAATCTGTTACCTCCTGGGTGCAACTAGTACCAGCTGGTTGTAAATTTTTATAACACCAGGACTAAAGGAAAGTGGAACATTCTGAGCCAGCAGTGTGCCCAGGTGGCCCAGAAGGCCAACAGCATCCTGGCCTGGATCAGGAACAGTGTGACCAGCAGGCCTAGGGATGTAACTCTTCCCCTGTACTCAGCACTGGTGAGGCCTCACCTCGAGTACTGGGTGCAGTTCTGGGCCCCTCACTTCCAGAAGGATCTGGAGGTGCTGGAGCAGGTCCAGAGGAGAGCGATGAGGCTGGAGAAGGGACTGGAGGGGAAGTCTGGTGAGGAGAGGCTGAGGGAGCTGAGGTTGTTCAGCCTGCAGAAGAGGAGACTCAGGGGGGACCTCATCACTCTCTACAACTACCTGAAGGAAAGGTGTAGTCAGGTGGAGGTCGGGCTCTTCTCCCAGGCAACTAGTGACAGAATGAGAAGCCATGGCCTGAAACTGCATCAGGGAAGGTTTAGGTTGGATATCAGGAAGCATTTCCTCACTGAGGGGGTGATCAGGCACTGGAATGCGCACTGCCCAGGAAGGTGGTGGAGTCACTGTCCCTGGGGGTGTTTAAGGAAAGGTTGGCTGTGCCATGGTCTAGCTGATGTGGTGGTGTTGGGACATAGGCTGGACATGATGGTGTCAGAGGTCTTTTCCGGACTCAGTAATTCTGTGATTCTGTGAATCCTCCGATTAATATAAAGACATGAGATGGAGACACCAGTTAGGAAGTGGATCACGTGTGCTTCTGTGCGTACATTATTTAGCTGGGGAAACCAAGCTCCTGAAAGAAGAGCTGGATGCCAATAAAGAGAGTTCCTGAGAAGTGGTCTCAGTAAAAAAAAAAAAAAAAGGTGGGAGGCCTGGAAATCAAAAGGTGACGATCCTGGCTGGAGGAAACATCCTGCAAGTCAGGGAGGATTCTGGAAATCTGGGAGCTGGGGCAATGCTGGGAAATGCCTAGGAACCTTGGCAGGTAGTTTCTGGGATGAGTAGCTGCAAGCAGCTGCACTGCATGAACTGGCACAGCTTTCTGCCCAAACTTCCAGGGCCAGAAGTGACTTCTCAGCAAAGCAGAGACCTAGTGAGAACAACACTGCAAGTGAGTGAGATAATCAAACAGGGTAAAGGCATTAATCTTGACGTTTCTTAAATAAATCCCAGTACCCAACTCCAATACGGGCTCTCATTTACTCTGTCTCGCCCTTGACAGCTGGACAAGCAAGATTGAACTGGCAACTGAAAGAGCGACCACAGAAAGGATGAGCTTTTGCTACCTGTTAACTCTAAAGCTACACAGAGTTATTGCAATGTATAGATGTAAATGTGATAAGGGGTCATGAAGATTCTGCTTTAAGATTTCTGACTTTTTAGCCGTATATGAAAGTTATGAAAGAAGAATACCTAGAGGGTTATAAAATTGAAATGGCAATCTGAATTTACCCTCCCCACTGTGAATATAAGTTAACTGTTTATGACAGACTCTGGTTTTGTTTTGGGGGCTTTTTGGTTTGTTTTTGGTTGGTTGGTTGGTATCTTTGTTTTGTTTTGTTTGTTTGTTTTGCACAACACAGGTATTTAAATCACCATTCACCATAGAGACAATGGAAGCTGTTCACCATGAAAGTCTACAATGTTCAAGCAGATGTCACACAATGGTGTAAGGGATTGCTAGGCAAGAAAAGCTGTTTTATATCTATGGGAGCTGAATGCTGCCCCAGAAAAATGCATAATCTATCATAGCAAAAAACTTGCTGTGTGATGATTTTCATGTGACTTAAACCAAACTTATGTCAGTCATTAGGTGTCCTTCATTTTCTTGTAGCCTAACAAGACTTCCTGGAGTCTACTCTGCTGACTACTTCAGATACAAGAGAAGCTGGTGGGAGATAAAGCTGAATAGATAGACCTAATATACAAAGCTAAATTTAGTCTATAAATAAAGAATTCACAGTTGGCCAAAAAGCTGGCCATGCAATAGAAATGTTGGACCTGAATCCCTTCACGTGTCAAATCTCCATCTGATGGGAATGACATCATCCCGCGTATCACAGGGTGCTGAGAAGGCTTCTGTGATGTATTCCTACATGATAGTGAAATCAGAAAAGAAAAGTCTGTGAGGAAATGAATAGTTCTCAATAGGAATTTGTATTGTTAGTGTCTAGTAAATAACAAATGGGACCACACATGCTGAACAATGAAACAAAAACAAAGTATTGAGCAGCTGCTCATTAAGTAACCATCATCCACTCTGCACTGTGAATGAAACAGAGGTGCCCTGGGAAAAAAAAAAATTAAAATTACATTTTAATTCATACAGATCAGAAGCCTTCACAAATGGCTGACGAATTGATTGATTATACCCAGGTAAATCCTCTTCCAGCATTTCCTACCCTTTAGATGAATGATTTTGCTGCTTTAATAAAGTAATGTAAGACTGGGCTTTTTCATGTGTTGCTCGTGAGTTTCTGTGTATTTGCGTATAATGTCTAAACAACAGTTGATAGATGAATAGGTTGTTAAATACAGAGATATACCCATCTGATGAGGTTTCAGTCCCTGTCTCTTCTGCCAGTCTGATTTTCTACAAAAGCTGAGCTCACTTCTCCTTTTCTTGTTCTGTACCTTTTAACAATTGAACTCCACTTCAGTGGAAAATAGAAAGTGAAGGCTGGGATTTGGGGATAAGTGTATTTGTGATCTCTCTTCCATCTGTACTATAGAATTGACATCACAGGGGAGAATGGAGCAAAGGGTGTCTGCTGCAGCTTAACATAAATCTATCATATTCTGACTGAACACAGCAAAAGTATACTGCTTTATGCCCATGCTTTTCCCACCTTAAATTTTGCATCATGTTCTTCAACTGTATGTAGCAGTGCTGATCAGATTTCTCACAAAATGCTTGTGTAATAACCTATGTATTTCAGTTGCAACAGATTTTTTTTTTTCAAAACAGACTGTGACACATGGCGTTCATTATCATTATAAAACAAGTTTTTGAATACATTATAATACTTTTCATGTCATTGTTTTACATCTTCTATTTTGCCTCTATGGAATATAACAGTACTGTAATTTATGTGGGATCCATACCAGCTCATAGTGCTAACACAGGTATTTCTGAATTTATTCTGTGTATCTTGTGCCAAGATACAGTATTACAAGATTTTCCTTTTTGGTCATGTGATTAGCACCAAGGTACTGCATAGAGATCCAAGTCAAACTTAAGGCTGAAAAATCAAAGAAAACATCTTCTGTCTTAAGTTAAACCCTCTACTTAACTGAGATTGATATAATTACGTCTATGTCAACAGACTTGTATTTAAATGGTTAAATGCATTTGTTTTAATTTAAAAAGAAAGAAAAGAGAGAAAAAAAGTCATCTTTGCCTGACATGCCCTCTTACTTTGCTCCCATGTCATTTCCATTCACTTGTAACAGCTTTGTTAGTATATATAAAGTAGATGTAAAAACTCCCCAAACTAAACATAACCTTGTCTTCCTGTGAGTTGATTTTAAACTCTGCCTGAATGTCATGGCAGGTCAGTATTAGGTTTTTATTTGAGTGTATGTGATTAAAATGCTTTGTGATTCAACCTTTCAAAAATTTCTAAACATATAAATGTGACAGAAGTGAAGAGATGCAGCCTGATACTTAGGTAAGAAGTCAAGCAAGGATAGAACAAAGTTCTGATAATCAAGGAATTATCATTTAAAGAAACTGATGTTATTCAGTCACTTCCTAAGGTTTGTTTGGTTTGTCGAGTGTCAGGACAGGTCAGCTGATGTAAGCCAAACATTAAGATTTTCTTCTTTTAGTATGAGCAAAGAGTTTTTAATCCTCACCCATGCTTTACAGAGGACTATTAAACTTGGCAAGCCACTATTCAGCTGACACTGGGCAGGTCAAGCTTTGTATTTCTCTTACTACATCATATATCTGAGAAGGTTCTTCCCATCTGTTTGTGTGCATCTCATGTCATACAAGAGCTGAACTAAATGCTCAGGTCCTAAGGGGGCTGTGTTTGGCTTTCAAGTCATCTGGCTCATTCTTCAACTATGTTTGCTAAGATAGGAGCCATTGTGGTTACCGCAACTGACCTGAAACTTAAGTACACCCTGTTGGATCCAGAATGAGCTTCTAAGCATAACAACAAACAAGAAGCCTTTCAAACATAATTTGCCATAAGTGTAGACCTTAATGCAGAGAGCCATTATTGAAACATAAAAGAACATATAGCTACCTGGCAAAGGAAAGTGAAATACCTTATTTGTAGTAATTGTATCTGAATGGTAGTATAACTTCACTTGCTGCAATGCTATTGAAGTTTGAATGACTTTTAGGCTTTCCAACTGACATCCATGAGGGTGGTGAGACACTGGAACAGGGTGCCCAGAGTGGTGGTGGAAGCCCCATCCTTGGAGGTTTTTAAGACCAGGTTGGATGGGGCTCTGAGCACCCTGCTCTAGTGGGAGGTGTCCCTGCCATTGGCAGGGGGGGTGGAACTGGAT
>JANHFX010007887.1:11130-35554 GCA_027560015.1 Chloroceryle amazona | reverse complement strand
GTCCCTGCCATTGGCAGGGGGGGTGGAACTGGATGATCTTTAAGGTCCCTTCCAACCCTGACAATTCTATGATTCTATGATTTTCTACCTGGCCGTTCAACATAAGTTAACTAAGGATGAGAAGATACCTCCATCTACTGGAAGCACTAATCTGTTTCCTCCATGGAATGCCTTATAAAGATTGAACAAAATAATACTATCCTTTATCCAAAAAAAAGGTGGATGTCATTAAAAGGAGTCACAGGACTGTTCCACCACAGAAACAGCCTAATTGTCAGCATCCCTTTACAGTTCTAGAGAACAGGAACAATTTGATGCATTTTAGGAGAGGACACACTGTCTAGTCAGTGAACACAGGGTGTCAGAGGAAATTAATTTAAAGTCTTCTATTCACCGCCCTTTTGGTGATGGGGAGCACTGTGCCCCAGCTTAGAACACAACTTCACATCGAGAGCTGGGATCCACCCAGTTACTTGTTTGTTACTCCACAGACATTCAGTCCTTTGTTCAAGCGTGTTCAAAGCATTAATATTCATTTTTTGAATACATATCTTTAATAGGTGGCAGCGTGTAGGTATTGTTGACATTATTACTAATAGGAATTGGTTCTTAAAGATAATTATTATTTTGTCCACTTTACATAGAAGGAAGTAATGAGATAGACAAGGTTCCTGAAAGAATCTGTGTAGGAGGAAAACTGGAATATCCCTCCCTCCCTTCAAAGATTAGTTTTGTCATTGTCTTCTTCCCCGGATGCATATCCTATTCTCATCATGTAATTTTGCAGCCCACAGAACAGTTGATCTCCACAGGTCATCATTCCTGTAGTGAAATTATTTCCTTCATAGCTTTTTAACTGCTTCACTTTTAATTATAGACTAGGATCTCCCTAACTCAAGAATGATGAAATCTGGGTCAAAGTACCTAGCAGATACATTTCCTTCCACTTACTGAAGAGGAAGTAGGTGCTTCCATTGACTTTGCATTGGTTTCTATTGCACTCAGTTTTTAAAAGGGTAGGAAGAAGGGCCCTGGGAACTACCACCTGTCAGCCTCACTGTTCCCTGAGATCATCCTAGAAGCTAGGTTAAGACACACGGAGGGCAGTGAGGTGATTTGAGACAGGCAGCAAGGCTTCACCAAGGGCAAGTTCTGCCTGACTAACCTAGTGGCCTTCTGTGGTGGAGTGGCTACATCAGTGACAAGGGAAGAGCTATGGATGTCATCTATCTGGACTTCTGTAAGGCCTTTGACTTAGTGTCCCAGAACATCCTTCTCTCTAAATCTGAGAGATATAGTTTCCATTGGTGCACTGTTCAGTGGATAATTAATTGGTTAGATGATGGCATCTAGAGGGCAGTAGTTAATGGCTTGATGTCCAGATGGAGTTCCATGGCACCTACTGTCTCCCAGGGGTCTGTAGTGGGACCAGTGCTGTTTAATATGTTCATCAAGGACATATACAGTGGGATTGAGTGCTCCTTCAGCAAGTCCACAGATGACACCAAGCTGAGTGGCGCAGTTAACATGACAGAATGATTGGATGCCTTCCAGAGGGACCTGGATGAGTTTGAGAAGTGGGCCCATGTGAACTTCATGAGGTTCAGCAAGGCCAAGTGCAAGGTCCTGCACATGGGTCAGGACATTCTTCAGTATCAATACAGGCTGGGGGATGAAGGGATGGAAAGCAGCCCAGTGAAGGACTTGGGGGTACTGGTGGATGAAAAGCTGGACATGAGTCATCAATGTGCCCGCACAGCCCAGAAGACCAACCATATCTTGATCTTGATCTGGATCAAAAGAAGCATGACCAGCAGGTTGAGGAAGGTGATTCTGTTCTGGTGGGACCTCACCCGGAGCACAGCATTCAGCTCTGGAGTCCTCAGCACAGGGAAAACATGGTCCTGTTGAAGCAGGTCAAGAGGATGGCCACAAAAATGATCAGAGGGCTAGAACACCTCTCTTATGAAGAAAGGCTGAGAGAGTTGGTGTTGCTCAGCCTGGAAAAAAGAAGGTTCTGAGGAGACCTTATTGTGGCCTTTCAACACTTAACAGAGGCCTATAAAAAAGATGTGAACAGTGTTTTAGCTTGTTGTGACAGAACAAGAGGCAATGGTTTTAAAATAAAAGAGAGTAGATTCAAACTAGATTTACCTTCCTGAAGGAGAGCTGGACCAGATGACCTTTAAATGGTTCCTTACAACCCAAACCATTCTATGATTCGATGATTTTATGTCTTTGTGCAAGGAACTGGATTTGTGGGGCCCTAGTGATCAACTGGATCAATACCAGCTGTTTCCCTTACACCACCTCCTCTCCCTCAGATAAAGTATTTTTCTATAGATTTCTAGTATAAGGTGTCATAGGTTCAGTTTATAACATATGTTTAGTATAGAGAAAGAACTTCTGTGCCACATTTTAAAATATTAACTAATCCCTGTCATTCTCCCTTCCCTTTTTTAAACTGGATACAAAATGGCAGCTGTCATGAAAGCATTCTTACTTAGTGAGTAGTAATTCTCTTTTCCACTTCCAGTGTATTTTATTTGTTTGTTTGGGCAAACTATTCTACAGTAAGTCTGAGATATGAGAAATAACAAAACATTTGAGAATCAGCCCAGAGCACGTAAATCCAAAATGAATCTGCCCTTCACAAATTCATACATGTTTATTACGTGGTATAATCTATTTGCAGGCTTCCTCCACCCTAGTGATCACAAGCATACCTCCAGTTTAAAACAGCTGTCAAACACACCCCTGAAGTCCATAGTGGTGCTTTAAAGGTTTGTACAAGAATGAATATTTTAAATACTTTAAATCTCAGAAGAGTTTCGTATTTAGGATGGTTGTTTCTCCTTCAGCATAGGAATACAGAAGCTTATGTCTGATATACAAATTGCTCATTTAAATTTGTGTATGTCAAAAAAAAACAAACAAAAAACAGGGAGAAACCCACACTCTCTATTCACGTCACATTTACATCATAGAAATAATACCAAGGACTATATCTTGAATTTTTTTAGCTAGAATCTCCAAATACTTTATGAAGGAGACAAGAACTGAGGAAAACACATGCTCCATCTAGGAAGGAAGCTAGCGCTACCACGTCAAGGGATGTGCAGATGTTAGCCATACAGGCCAGTGCTAATATAGCATCTTTCTTTACATGTCACTTGCTAATTCTGTGCTGGCATGGATTTCACCTCTGTTTTGATGCGAGTGAATGCAGTCCTAAATCGAAGGTAATTCTTCATGGCATCTTCTAGTCGATTCTAATCTTTTGTAGCATATAGTAGCTTTCCAGTTCTAATTATTAAGTTTTGGAACTGGTATATTTCTCAGGATTTTCTTCTGCTTGATCACACCAGCACTTCCCCATGTAAACAAAGCACATAGTGGGTGATGATGATGATAGCTGATTAAAATAAGTAAACAGATTGGATGACATTAAAGTTTTATGCATCCTTGCCATCTGCTTTCCCTTCGCACTGTACATATTACTATACATATTGTACACAGTTAATTTTTTTCCACTTCAGTAGCAACAGGCTCTGTGGCACACCGTCAGTGGCTTGAATAATTCACACAAACGACTGCCATGACCGCTCTAGATGGCTGCATGTCTGATATTCTGCTTGCTTCACATATGATTCCAGAATTAAACTCACCAGAATTCATCTGAATAAAGACATTGAGAGGAAAATGGGAGTCACCTTTTCCAACACCAAGAAGAACTCATTAGTATTCAAACTATACCCATGCCTGTAAGGACTTCCTCCATTTACTGGTGTAAAGTTATTAATGACAATCAAGGCCATAAAGCGTTAACTTTTTACCCTTGATTTTGCGTGATTTCTAACTCTCAAAGTATACTTACAACAGATTAATACTGATTTTCTATACAGTTTAAGAGCTGCAGATGAACAGCATATGTAAGATAGACAGTGATATCATTATCTTGAATAGTACCTTGTGCAGAAAACCATCATAATGAAGGCATTACCCTGCCTGAAAGAAGCACTAGTTAGTCTGAATAAGGGAACTGCAATGGGACCCTTTATTAAGGGGCTGTGTCAGAGAACAAAAAGAAATTTTCAGTGATATTCAGACCTATTTCATAATAACTGGGAACGCTACATTTCATTCAATCAAAAAAAAAATAAAATTCTAAGCATTTAAACTGCAAGGGTAAGGAAACAGTATGACCAGTCTGCAGGTAGGCTAGGTACCAAGATGGTAAAATGGCCAAAGGGCCCCAGATTTTCAGTATTTGAAATGCAAATACAGTCTATCAATCTGATTTTTTTCACACTGATTTTCAGTCATAGAATCACAGAATACCAGGTTAAGGGACTCAGGGATCATCTGGCCCAACCTTTTGGCACAAAATCTGACAAGATAGCCCATAAAATGTGCAAACCACAGGGAGGAAGGATGGTCATGCATTCAGGCAATTGACTACCTCTGAAATAACATGAGGTTCCTTAGAAGCTGTTTTTCAGGGAGTTAAATCAATTTACTATAATCTTCCCTACCATTACAGGGATAATAATATTTTTTCAGATCATATTGTGAATACAGTCCAGCTTGTGTTGATAAGGTTACCCGTACATAATTAATAACATAAAGAAAATACATCCTTCAATGTTAACCTTATCATGAGACAGTACCAGAGACTAAGCACCTATCATACCATAGCTAATTAAAGCTCTTAGAGTCTTCTCCCATAATTGGTCTTGGTAGAGTGGGCACATGGAGCATCACTGATTGCCAAGAGTGTAAAGTTGCCTTTTCCTTGGAGACCAATCACATATCAACAGCCTTCTTTTCAGTTTCAAAACATTAAATTCCAAGAAGAGATAAACACAAATTATAAAAAAGTGGGAAAGATTAAAATATGTGATTTTCCTTTGAGAGCAAGAAGTATCAGTCCCAGATCTTGATTAGGAAGGTCCACACTCTCACTGTTAGTTTTTCTTGTGATCTTATAAATGTAAAAGAGTGGAGCCTTTAATATGTTGGATGAATAACTCACAAATCAGAACAAGTACGTTTAAAGGCAAAAAAAATATAACTACTACTCCTTTATGAACTTTGGAATGTTAAGAAATAACTCAATAAATGAATGTTTTATTTATAAGTTGTGATATGATTTTTTCTTGTAGCATATTTGCAGATTCTTAATTAGAATTATCTACCCCGCTTGAGAAATTAATCAGGTTAATAATTTTAACAAGAATTTATTAACTAGACATTTATAAGGTCTCATTTGTAATCTACTTGAAAGAAAATTAGCTCAATCATAGCTCATCTTTTATGAGCCATCAGGTCACTTTCATGCATGAATTAAAACTAATATTTTTTTAGATAATTATTCTACTACACTTTCTCAATACAGATTATTTCTACACTGACAAGTTATCTATCCAGCTTCAGTTTATGGAGCTTTTGAAGATCTGAACAGTAATAATTCCAAAAGAATGTGACAAAGCTCAGTCATCTTTTATATAAAATATAATTGAGATGTTGGGTTTTGGAAGGATCTGAACTGTACATGTGCTCATATCCCAAAACTACAACGTAAAGACCCAGATTTTTGCTTTTAGGGAGTCAAGGTTACTGTTCTGGGCTTCTAAATGATGGAATTATAAGCTCTGGAGAACAAACAGTGAAATCACAACATTTGCAGTCAGCTTTGGGTACCATACTGGTTATAAACCTCTTGAATTATAAAGACTGCATGTGCTTACAAAAATCCCAGATCTCATCCTACTGAGTCATCAGAAGTCAGAGGAGATGTTTTGAAATTAGGGTATACTTTTTTGTTAATATTTGTTAATAATTAACATTTATGGTTGGATTTGAGCAACATCTTGTTTTCATTTTCACAAGTAGCCTGCATTTGATTGCTGAACACTCAGTCAGCTGGTAAACTAAGCATTAGCCAGCTAAGCGTCCTAAAGACAAACAGTGACACCTCTAACTTGGAAGCAGTAATAAAATTGGATCTGTTGTATGATCCACTCAGTCACTGATATGGGGAGAGGAAGAAAATACAGAATATTCCAGGGAAGATGCTGGTGGGGGAGAATTAATTGAACAGTTAAGGTGTGCAAGTATGATCCTAGCTTCAAAGGCCCCCTTCTGATATAAACAAGAGGAGGATGGATTCAAGATTACAGTCCTGCCACCTTAGAAGGTGCACCTCCTGTACCCAGAGGGAGGGACACTTAACATCTACCTGCATTTACCTAAGTACATACATAAATCTGTGAAATTAGCTGTTGCATGATTGAAAGGCATCTAACCACTATATAATGGTAACACCTCACTTTCTGGAAACAGATCAATACTTTGTGTCCCTGAGACTTGCACTGTGCCTTTAGCACAAGGCTGTGTCCAGAATGCAATGTTCACCTCGGAATAAATTCCCTATAAATTCCACACAGCATTTTCAGTAAAATGATGCTCAGTGTAAGGCAAGTGATGCAGAATCAGACCCAAAGTGAATAGCTGGAAACAAACTCGTTCAAGAAGATAGCCCACAGCACCTAAAATTCCAGGCCTCTTTTCTACTTTACAGAAATTTATGATTCCTCTAATCTGTTTTTTTTTCCAAGTTTACAAAATTCATAAACTTTGTAGTTGCTTCTTTCTCTCTATGCATCTTTATTGTGGGCAGAGAGAGAGGTGACCAAGAGAATGATTGAGCCCATAAAAGTCTGTTTGTATCTTTACAGATGTTTAATCAAAACTGTACTTCTGATTTACCACACGGTGTTTAGTTTTGAATATACACACCTCAATTCTGCATTTGTGAATGCTGCTCCAAGAAGCAAGGATCAAGCAGTTCTTGATTTGGCAGTGACTGGAGAGTCTGGAGAGTTCAGCACGCAGCGGAGGAATGCTTGCCTGACTTTACCAGTGGTGCAGTAGTTTCATTGCTGCTCTAAAATGGACATAATAACCAGCAACTGAGAAATGCTGAAGCATCCAGTGACCTGTTCCCAGCCACAAACAGCTTTGCTCTCTGTACTACAGATGATTTACTGTCCTATTTTTACTCAATCCTGTTTGCTAACTCACTAAGCCACAGTTAACAGAAACTATTTTTTTCCTTTTTAAGCTACTGACTATGAGCTCATCATTTAGTGACAGTTGGACTCAGGAATGCACATATGAATATATACTGACCCTGAATTTAACTGACCTATTTATTCAGACCTTGTGACTTTATGAAACTGCTTGCAACATGAGACTTGGAATAAACTTGACTAAAAACAACAATCCACTTGAACTTAAGCACCCCAAGCAGGGTGAGAAGTAAAACTTTTATCAGACCAGGAAGACAGTATGCATAAAAGCCTAGCACCAAAGCAGATTTATTATCTTCTTGTGGTCTCTAAACACTACAAAGCTATGCCAGTTCTCAGAATCGTACACTGTAATTTGAAAATCAGCTTGTCTGCTTCAATTGCATTTTTTTAAATTAAAAGATGGTGGAGACAAAAAGCATTTTATCATAAAAGTAAAAGCACTTTTTGGCTAGATCTTCTTTCAGTTCTTGATTGACTTAATTGCAGCTAGTTTTTCCCTCCATATTTTCCATTTAATAAACTCTGTGATCAAGTCAGTACTTTCATCATTGTACCCTCAAATTAATACAGTATTTCTTCTGCTGTTGCTAAATCACCCTAGAAATTTTCATTGAAGAGACTCATTCACAGGAAATAGTGCCCAGGAGAAGTCTCTGGGAGATAAAAATTTGTATTGCTCCTTTCCGGACTACTTTTGTTACCACCCATATAGACTGATAGAGAAATACAACATATAGAAGACTGCAGTCTTACTGCCTTTGTTAGAGAGAAATGAATTTGCATGTCGTTTGTCCTGCAACATTGTCACTGGATGCCTAACCCTATGCTCGTGCACACATCACCAGTATACAGTTTTATATGGAGCATCCCAATTGTCACTCACTTATCTACCATCTCTGAATAGTATTTTGGCTCAAATAATAAGGCACAGAAAGACTTGCTTGGGAAGACAAAATAAATCAGAGTGAAGAGCTGAGATTAGAGATTTTCAAACTCAGTTCTACCACAGTTAGGAGATTTCTGTATAACTTTTAGAGTTTCTTCCCTTTCTCTTACCCTGTCATTTTTAACAATATATTTGGCTTCAAATTAAAGAGATTTTCATTCTTCAGGTTTCTTCTGTGAGACTGTCAATAAATGGCATTCTAAAAAAATTAACCTGTTGAAAATTAATCAGTAGAAAATCTGAGACAAAACTGCATTGTACTGTTAGCTAAAACATATTTATTTATTTTTATTATTTATAGGTAAAAAAAATAGTTCTATGTTTTTATGTAGTACTGAAAAGTACTGAACTTTTCATTTAAAAGAATATTAACCAGTACATTTTATTAAACATAAAATATATAGAGAAGTAGTTGAAAGTTTGATACTCATATTTCATATCAGTAGTTCATGGGAACTATGTCTGAAGTGATTCATGTTCCAGTGAACACCTCTGTAATTAGGTTTTTGTGGTGTTTCTCTCCTGCACTTTTTTCAGGTAGGGAGAGAGTTCTGCAATCCAAAATCAGATTTACAGACTACCAAGACAATTCCTCCTGTATGAAGAAAATATTTGCCAAGAAATACTAAATTCTGATTTTAAATAAAAAAGTTATTTCAATAAAATCAGGAAAGACAAATAATCTAGTGATGACAGTTGCCCTCCTCCTTTCTCCACTAGAACTCAGTCAGCAATAACCATACTTGGTATCAGCTTCTGAGTAGAAGTTTTGTCTTGTCATTTCCATTTCTTGATTCTTGTAGCATTTGATTCATAACTTATTGAACAAGCAAACAGATATTCATGCTGTCACCTCCTAACAGTCCCAACAGTGCACGCTTCTTCACCTTCCCACTCTTCTGTACTTTCAGCTGAAGCTTTTTTTGATGTAATGACAAATGAGTAATCTGATATACATGTCAGTTGTCATTATACCTTCTCTTCTTTCATATATGAGCTTATCTGTATTTGCATTTTCTAAATTCAGATAGAGTGTGCTCCAGGAACAAACTACTAGTCGATTGGAAATAAAATGACAATGATCTATGCTCCTATACCTGAGCAAAACTATGGTATAGAAGGAAGCCTTGAACTGCAGTCAAGTTCATGAGAAACAACCCCAGGTGATTCTTCTTACTCTATATAGAAGTTTACCTCATGCTCACCTCATACTCTCACTCTAGTCCTTTTCTCATAATCCTAGAATATATAAAAATACAAACGAAACCAAGATTTAAAGTTATTTATAGATATCCTATTTGTGGACTACACGAGGACACTAATCCAAGTTACCTAAGAGTCTGCCCTAATCTTGTACATAGCAAAAACAAAACAAGAAAGCCTGAGCATGCTTTCTTCTCTGATTCACCTGCAGTATACTTAAGTAGCTATTATGATTTTCATTTTTAACAAGATCACAAATTACTTTTATAGCACTTTCAGCCTAAATTTGTAAATTTTGAAAGGAATATTCCTAGTTACTAGTATTGTCGGCAGTAAAATCTGTAACTGGATAAAGAGTATATCATAAAGTGTACCAGTGTCATGTATAAGAAACCCTGAAGTAAGTAAGTAATCCATTCAGTATTCTCATACAGATGACTGCAGTCAGGTGAGTGGAACTCATGTTGTTCTAGCAACCCCATAAAGAAGCATCCATACACTAAACCAAAACAACTACAACTGGGTCACTGATTCACTTCCTGTTATTTGGATACGGATACTGGCATTCACTAGCTCTGCTCAGGTCCAAGGAACTGCTCAGGTCACAGCATTAGTCAGACTCAGATGCTGACTCAATAAGTTCCCAGTTTAGTGGAGCCCATCCCCTTGCTGCCCCTTGAACTGTTTCTTCTGGGAGGCTGCAGTGCTTCCAGTTTGGACTTTGAATGCTACAGTGGAGCTCTCATTGTCATTCCCCACCTATTTAATTGGTTTAATTTTATTTTTTTGGCTACAAGCCACAACATACTGTGCAACCAGGAAAAACATATGGCCCTTTGAACGCCGATTGTGCCATAGCTACTTCCCTCACCCCTGATCCTGCAGCCTGCCTTGTCTAGCACATCTGATAAAACCTTCAAATGCTAAAGGTTCAGCTTTGCAAAGATTGGGTGTTTAAATGTGACTTAGAGCACAGCAATCTCATGTCTTATGTTGTTTTTCCTGTTCTGCCTGTCAGATGCTCAGGCTTCTAAGCTTATTGGCAGCCTCTTTTAAGAACCTCTGCGTGTCTGACCAAACTAATCTGGGAATCTTTTGCCCATATACTCTATTCTTTAGGATCTTAATCTTATTAGTTATATTTATTTATTTATTTCAGCATGTATACATATGCATACAGTGGGAGCATTTTGCAAACATACGTACACTTTTTTTTTATGAAGACATGAAATTCTGAATCCAAAAAAAAGACTTTAATAGTGAAAGCATTTGCTACTTACATTCGTAAAGCTGGTATCTGGTTCTAATGCTTTGCTAACATCTCCAAATTACAGCAAGTGAATTATAATCATGTCATTTCAAAATCTATCATTTGCTCATACTTTATGTATTATTTGTGCATTTATTTCAAGACTTTTCTTTTGTAAATTGTTTTAAAATTGGACTATGAAGAACGAGTATGTTCTATATCGTATTCATAAGTCTAAAGTAATTTTCAAGGTTTTTAATTCTGCTGCGTGTGTTTCGTTTTCTCTTTTTTTTTTTCCTTTATGGACACATTTCTGGGAACCACTTAATGACTTAAGTAAAGATTCTCTGAAGTTATGATTTAGAGAAGTTAGAGAATACTAGAACATTTTGGTAGTAGAAAAGGTAGATGAAATAATAAAACAGAAATGTGTTGTGGAAGAAATTTTTAAAGAGATGTCTCAAAACCACTAATATTTCTGGATCGTCTTTCACATTTTTTTTTTAAATAAGTCAGTTTCTATGTGCCAAGTAGAACATGGAACCAATTCTGAAGAGAGCAGTAAGGGGGAAGAAAGACAAGGAGGGAAGGAGTGTAATCCTGTTTCACCTGCTTTCATGATCTAAAAACTAACCTTAGCAAACTCCAATGAGTATTAAGCTGTGCTTGCTCTTAAAAAACTTCACATAAACTTTTTATAACTGGCCCCAACCTTAGGAATTGTAACTTGCAGGAACTGTCCTATTGACAACAGTTGAATATTTATCTAAAAATCATTGGTAATATTTTCATTATGTAGTATATAAAAAATGTGAAAACCTATTTTTTTAAAATATAACTGAAATGTATGAAAATAAATTATAGTTAAGAGTAGCTAATTTTCTAATTCAACATAAACTGACACCTTATGCATGCAAACTCTTTAATTTCATCGAGTGATCTTTGTTCTCTGACGTGGTGCTTGTTTTCATTCTTCTGTCATGCTATCTAAGGACACAAATGATGTACTGTGACATGTCACCAAGCTGCCTGAAAATTCATTGATATTGATGGATTAAAACTAACCAGAAGAAGCTTAAAAAGTAAATACATTGTGGTAATGGCAATCTGTAAACTAATTAAAGTCTAACCATACCACTCAATTACAAAACTGAAATAGTAGGGTGGGTGAAACACAAACTTTATTTATGGATTGATACACTGACTATTTCAGCATTGTAATCAACAGATTTGTGAACATTATTCCTAACTGAGCTTTTCAGTATGCATAATTCATAAGAAGTAGGGCGTGTAATTCATAGGAACTAGGGCAAATATATTGGGTGTCGAAACTGCTGTCTTCCCTGGATGCTCTCCACTGGTTTGAAAATCCTATGCTCAGAGAAGAGCTTCCCCTATGGTAGTTTTCTCAGTAGGTGGCTTAATTAAACTTCAACGCAGAGTACTGGCTTGTTGGGCTCAGACTGCATGCTTGGCTTTTCCCAGAAGCTGTGGTAATTCCTGCAATGTCGAAACAGATTGTTTCAAACAGGTCATAAAAACATAACTTGTCAGTTTCTCTAAAGCTCCAGCTGCTGCGCACAACTTTCTGCCCACCCTGAAGACAGACAATTGTGTTTCAGCTATTGTGTTAGCGGTGATGTATTCCTTGCCCAGCCTTGAGAACCACTGGAGAGAATGTTGGTTATTTACAGGGTGTGGGGGGAAAGAATATTTTCCATCATAGCTTTAAGTAATGGCATAAAAAGTTTAGTTCAATGTGAACTTCAACTCTTTTTAAGATGGCTTTACACATAGCATGCTGAAATGCCCACCCGACTGAACTGATGGACATCTTGTTCTTTGTTTCAAGGGCTCCAAACTGCTGTGTGCAAATACAGCTCATTACATTTTTCCTCTAAGGTCTAATGTGAACAATACATTTTGATATCACGTTTATTAACTGTTCAGAAAACACTTAAACTCTGCAAAGAGGCAAGATGCAAAATTTGTTGAGAAACAAACCTCAAAACAACAACAAAAATAAACCTAATTGGTGCTACGTTGTCTATTTCACTCTCACGGGTTATTCTGGTAATAGATTTTTCTGTTGATCAAATGAGTAGTTTTAAATTTTTGAGTCCTAGGTAACATGAAAGCATGTACTGCCAGTTACAGAAAGGATCCCCATAAGATTTCCAGTGGGTATACAAAAGAATTCTGTAGTCTTTTAAGGTCAGATATACCATGTCTTGGAGGCAAGAGAAAGAACGAGAGGGGAACTTCTGAAAATTTCCTATTGAAATTATTCAAGAGGGACAGGGAAATACTAGAGAGAGTCCAACAGAGAGCTGTGAAGATGATTAAGGGACTAGAACATCTCTCTTATAAGGAATTGCTGAGATGCCTCAGGCTGTTTAGTCTCAAAAAGAAGACCGAGAGGGGATCTTATGAATGTTTACAAATATCTGAAGGGTGGGTGTCAAGTAAAAGGGGCCAGGCTCTTTTCAGTGGTGTCCTGTGATAGGAGAAGAGGTAATAGTCACAAATTGCAACACAGGGAGTTCCACCTTAACATGAGGAAAAATTTCTTTACTTTCAGGGTGACAGAGCCTGGAACAAGCTTCCCAGAGAGGTTGTGGAGTCTCCTTCTCTAGAGACTTTCAAACCCCACCTGGATCTGTTCCTGTGTGGCCTGCCCTGGGTGTTCCTGTGTTGGCAGGGGAGTTGGACACGATGATCTCCAGAGGTCCCTTCCAATCTCTACCATTCTCTGATTCTATGATTTCATGGTATGTGATTTCTCTCACATCATGTAACTGCCTGAATATATTCTTTAGCTGCATTTAACATGTAAATAGTTCTTTTTGAAACACTACTAGAAGTGAATTGCTAAGAACAAGAAAATGTTCTAATTCCTGCGTTCCCTGTGAAAGCATCTAGGAATAGTTTTATTATGAAGTTGTTTTGAAGCAAATGGATTTGGAGTTATAGGTCAGTATTGTATACAGAGACTGAAGTAATGGACAAAATGCCTGTACTCAAATTACTGCAGGCTTGATCTACAATTGCTAGAAACAATGCTTTGGAAAAACTGTGAATAATATTTTGTAGCTATAAGTTAATTAATACCTCAGAGTGTGGCTCTCCACCATCTCTGCAGGAAGATTAGGGCACAAAATCTGCACACCTTTCAGCCATACCAAGCATCCTTCCTGTGTGCTTTGTCTGTAAGAGACCCAGGAGACTTCCCATGGTTACTAGTGAGAATGCATTCAAGCAACAACAGATGATCAGATATCTCTGTGTTTAGTTGCTTTATAGTCATCGTTATTCCTAATTTCACTTTAAAGTTTTGACTATTGACTTGAGCTGCCTATGAGCACTTTTTTCTTATTTTACACAAACAGGCAAAATTAAGTAGTTATCCCTAAAATCCTTATTAGCTGTTACCAGATACTTTGTGTAGCTTGTTTGGGTTTATGCCTAAGGGGAGTTTGAGAGCAAGGTGGGGGTGGAGTTGGGAGGGGAGAGGGCAGGCAGCTACTGGCATGGCTCCTGTAAGAAGCTTCAAGAAGCAGGCCAAGTCAATCAGCACTTCTATGATAACATAGCTAAGAGTAATTGTTGGGCAAATTCTTTTGTGCTGGGAGTTCTTCTGTTTTGGAGAGGAGTGGAACAGGAAAGAGACAATCACAGGGACGAAGAGATCTGTGAGGAAGCAGAGGAGGAGCCATGCTGGAGCAGCTATTCCCCTTCAGCTCACGGTGAGGTGGCAGGATGAGCCCTCGCAGCCCTTAGAGACCAACAGTGGAGAAGAATCCCATCTGTAGTCCGTGAAGGACCCCATGCCGGAGCAGAGGACGGCTCCAAAAGGAGTCTATGAGTCTGAAGGAGGCACACACTGGAGCGGTCCATCACTGGGAAGAGCAAAGCCCATGGAAGTGATCCATGCTAGTTGGAGAAGTTCATGGAAGACTGTCTCCCATGCTGCCACATTGCCACAGGGGACAACTGTGAGGAGTTTGCCTCCTGAGGAGGAAGGAGCAGGAGAAACAACAGGGAATGGACTGGGACTGATGGCAACCCCCATTCCCTGTCCCCCTGTTGTACCGTGGGGGAGGAGATAGCAGGGCTGGGCCTGGAGAGAAGGGAGGGGTGGGGTGAAGATGTATTTTAGATCCAGTTGTATTTATCACTGTCTTGCTCTGACTCAGGGGGTAAACCAGTAGCAGGTTTTGTTTAAACTAAACTGATTTTGTTTTCCAAGTTGAGTCGGTCTTTCACCTGTGACCATAACTGGTGAGCAAGCCCTGCCTGTCCTTTGCCTCAACCCTTGAGCCTTTTATTGTGTTTTCTCCTCCCCATTCCAATGCAGAGGGGTGTGAGTGTCTCCGTGGTTCCTTTGTTGCCAGCTGGGCTGGCTCAAACCATGACAACAGTACAAAATTTGTCCTTGCTAGTCCACAGTTACAATTAAGCCATAAATGACAAAGTAATTCTATCAAAACACACAAATGTGTATCTCAAAGAGAAAGATAAAGACTGTGAGTTTGTCCAATTTCACTTCCATTCTTTTGAAGTAAGCAGCAAAGTAAATAGGCCCCAAAATCAAGTTAAAACATCCTACCTTTATATTTGCCAAACCTTGCCTAGCTTTGCAGCCAAGATTCTGAAACCGCAGTGAGACCTCACAGTCTAAAGCTGCTTGTTTACTGCAATAAAAAAAATGCTTGGGTAGTTTTCTCAGCCAGTCAGAAACAAGTCTTCTCAGCTGAACAGCTGAGAGTGAGCTCATTTTAAGCCAACTGAGTGACTATGGATACACCTAAACAGCTAAATGAAACAAGGCCAGGAAGTGATAGCTGGTTCAGAGACTAAGCTGTCAGGGCTGCCTACATCCACAATAAATAATTCCTGGCCATACAGGCCTTGGCTGCACAGCAAATTGTCCCTTGGAGGCCAGTAATTACCATCATTGATAGCTCTAACTACAATAGTTATAACTATACAATAATTGTTGGTTTATGAATACTCTTCTCACTTGAAGAAGCCTGAAGCACTAAGAAGGCTTTGTTGAAGCCTATCAGGGAAGGACATTATAGTCTGAAGCTATAATAAGAATGCCTACAGGAATGGTTTCTACTCCTATCACCTGGGATAGTGAGTCTAAACCATACCAGGCATGAACTACAAATTAAACAACGTAGACAATTATGGGTCTTTGCTTTAAGTCTATGATTTTTCCCTCTTTTGTTTCCTACAGTCAGTATAGCTGTATGGCTAGCTCATCTAGCTAAATAAGGTGTCTGAAGTTGAGTGTTATGAATGCTCCTCATATCTTTCTGGGTTTGCTTTTGTTTTGTTTTTTACTGTTTAATGATTAAATACTCTTCTCTGTCTTTGGTGAGAAATTGCTACCAGTTATCAATATTTCTGAACTGTCCAAAACAGCCAAACAAGTTAGATGTGTTATGTATAGTGGATAGATATTTCATCTGTATTAATAATTCATCACAGAAAGGTCCAAAAATCTAGTAGCAAAAATGTCACCCTTGGAAAATTATAGATAGCAATCCAGCAAAATATTTCAAAGGTATCCAATGTACTGTCATTGTTCACAAAGACCTATACCAAGGTAAACTTGCCTTGGGAAAAGTTACTCTGTACTGAAAGGCACAAGCAAAACCTCAGTAGCCAAACAGTTCTGAAGTAGCTGGTGACTTTCTCTAAAATTTCCATATCCCCTACTATGTTTGCCCTTTATTACTTCTGTTTCCTGGAATGAATCTATTCCAAGTGTTGCTTTAAGAATCTGCCTGTTGCAGTCTCACTGATAATCCAATTTCAAAAACAATGAAAAAAAAAAAAAATAAACCTGTTGAAAGTAAAGAAAAAAAGAAAAGAGTCATAGATTTTCACCAATCACTGCTGAGAAGGTGAGTTTCCATTTCTTTACTAAGAATGTAAAAGGCAAAGAACTGAAGGTCTTTCAGTGAGTTGTGCCAGCCTGTTAGAGAAAAAGACAGTGATAGAGGAGAAGCTGTTATTTATTCACCTAGAGTATGAGGTTTACTGCAGGGGGATTTACCTCATCAATATCTCATTTTCTACATGTTTAAAGGGGTGTAGGGAACTCCCACCTTTCCATTGCAACACAGCATCGATTTGATTCTTCAGGCCAGCGGCAGAAAGGCTAGAGAAACCTGTGTGGTGATCTGGGATATGGTCTTCTCCCTGCACAGCAGACCATATTATCAACAAGCCAAATGGGGAAGCAGAAGTTAACATGCAATCCAGTAGTAAAATACAATCATACATGATCATTCAATATATCTATCTCTGAATTTGCACTGTAAACTTTTCTTATTACCCTTATTATCTGATTATCCTTGTTATCAGGTTGGATGGAGCCTTGCACAACCTGGTGCAGTGGGAGGTGTCCCTGCCCATGGCATGGTGGGTTGGAACCAGATAATCTTTAAGGTCCCTTCCAACCCAAACCATCCCATGATTCTTGCTGAATTTTCAGCAGCTGACTCTCAGAATTACAGTAGGTAGAGAGAACCTGCTTCCCTGGATTCTGGCTTGTATGAAACTTGACACTGATGTAAAGTCTGAAATGAAAAAATTCATCCT
Organism: Chloroceryle amazona; assembly: GCA_027560015.1. Lineage (NCBI taxonomy): Eukaryota > Metazoa > Chordata > Aves > Coraciiformes > Cerylidae > Chloroceryle > Chloroceryle amazona. The sequence continues at coordinate 18,441 of JANHFX010007887.1, read as the reverse complement.
GTGTATGAGGATATTACTGTCATTTGTCAAAAAGTGGCCAAATCTGAAAATACACTAGATATGCAATTTCATTAATAAGAAGCTCCTTGATACCAGTCTCAGATATTTTATCTAGGTACTGAAATACTGACTCAGCTGCTGCAGAAACAGTTGCTGGGAAAGAGAAGGTCTCAGTCAAAAGACAAACTGTGGCATGCTTTGTTGATGGGAAAGAGTGGGCAAGAAGCCAACATACTTCCTAAAAAACTGATACCTTTTATTTCGGCTAATCTTGTTTGACAGAAGCCCGGCCACATTTTGTAAAAGCCTCAGAAGGATGTTCTGGATATAGAAGAACTAGAACTATTTTAATAAACCAGAGTTATAAATGTTGGTGTAATATGAGGACTCCAACCTTTAAAAGAAATCACAAGGAATGCACAGATCACTGCAAAGAAAAGACTGTCTTGGCCCTAAGTACCACCCAAAGCAGTTGCAAGCCATAGATGAGGGGGCAGCACAGGAAAGCTTTTCTTCCTTATAACACTCTCTCAAAAACACTGGAGACATAAGGGACTTTTCACCCTTCCCTGAATCCCCACTGGCAAGAACTGCTCACTATTCTGATTATTACACTGGAAAGTTGTGATGATATTAAGCAAAACCAGTAACAAAATGTCTAAGGACACCTGACCTGCCTGCAGCTGGAATTCCAAATAATAAAGTTAAGAAACAGAATGAGAGAGGTCAGTAGTTACTGCCAGATGCTCTGCTCTCTCAAGTAAGTGTTGAGATACTGGGCCTGTTGGCTCACTTTTATACTGCCACGGTTTACTGGTATTCAGCTTGGCTCTCAAGGAAGATGAGAACAAATTTTTCTGGAAAATATATTGTGTTGTCTAGGCAAGCCATGGAGAAGACTACTGGTGGATCAAAATCTGGACTACACTTCAAGGTCTTTTAGTTCAGTTTTAAACTTTAGTTTGTTTGTTTGTTTGTTTTTTTCCAGAAACTTAAAGGACTTCAACTTGTGGGGTCCGTTGTTCCAGGTTTTTGTCTTTCATGAATAAGACCAAATCTTAGGCAAGGAGGAAATCTGGATGTTGTGTGGAAGGAAGGTTGCATAGCCACCTGCTAGCACACAAAATGTCTGTTTCTGTTTTAGCTATCCATCCTCCCCCTCGGTCCCAGGAAAGAAAGGGAAGCGTATCCAGTGATTTTGGTGCTTTACCAAAGTGCAGCTGTTTCCTTTTAGAAATTTCAAGCTAGGTTTAGTTAACTAAAAGGGAGAGGGAGAGGGCATTAAATAGGCCACTTCCTGGACAGTAGACTAAATTAAAGGCTAGAACAACAGAGGCAGATATTAGTGTCTGAGACTGGTACTTAAAAGCAGTAAAACAAGGAAGTCTGGGTTCACATTCCAACATAATAACATGAGGATAATCAGATGAGGGGCAGGGTGGTTGGCATAGTTAAGACATAAGGCATAAGACTCCGCTATGAAATATCACAATAAAAGGTAAAAGCTCATGTCTCTATGGACTTGAACATGCCATATACTATACTTAAGGACTGCTGAGTTTCTTTCTTGTGTTCATGGTGTTGGAATACAGCTTTCCACATAGTGAGACGTAGTCTAAACAATTTATTAACACACACTTAACAGCAATTACAATAAAATTCATGAGTACATTTGAAACATATTTAGATTGTTAAATCATCGTTTCTCTCAACTTATCCAGAAATCACGGCTGATTAGGCAGAATGCAAGGAAGATAAATGTTTTGAAAATCAATCTTGACAGTGACCAGTACAGCAAAATCAATCTGAGTATCATATTTAGCAATCTTCTCATGAGGGTTAATATTTCTGATTAAAATCATGTAGCTTTATTGTATGCTACTCACAGCTTTATATACATGTATATATGTATAAAAAGAGTGCATGGGGAGAAAACAGGGTAAACAACATGAGCATTCCTCATCAGTCCTCTTGAGACACTGCAGTTTTTGCAGGCTTGCCACTTGTTGAAAGACTTCAAGAGACTTTAGTATCATAATTTTCCTAGTCCTTACCTTCCTTACTTTACCATACGATTTTCTTTGAGAAGTAGTAGTGAAATCTTGTAGAGCTATCTCATCATTAAGCTATTGCTTGTTTGTTTTGTTTTGTTTTTAAAGGAAAAAAAGAGAAACGATTAATAGCAACTGCACTTGATTTCTCGAGGTTTCTGTTTATGTGCTTGAAATACAATTTGTATTAAGGAAAAGAGAAAACAGAGTGAGTCAGCTGCTCTGGTTCAAGCCTCCAGTTCTCCAGAATGTTCACTTGCCAGGTATGATGGAAACTAAACTGATTCCTCTAGTTATTTTCATTGGAACTGTACTTGGACTCAAAAGAAGTCCCAGAAGTCAGAAGAGAGAGAAGTCCAGTTCTTTATACAAAAAGAGGTCACCATGAAAGACCACTGGTGTAATTTTCATTACTTTTATTTCATCTTATTCTATTAAGTTTTTTTTTTCTTTCTGTTATTGTACATCTCTAAGGGAACCTTCTTGTAGAAAATTCACATGTTAACAGAATAACTGGATAAATAACTCTAATAAATAGGTATCCCTTTCCCAAAATAAACATGGAGTAAGAAAGAAAACAAGACTTTCCCAGTAATTAACGTTATTGAATTTTTCTTTATAGCATCTGTTATATTAGGCAAATGAAAGAAAAAAATTTTCAATATTAAATAATAAAAAAAAATTGCAAAACAAGTGAAAACTTGAAAGAAATCTCACTTTATGTTGAATACCCAAAAAACTGCTAAGAAATAAAAATGACAAGCTGCAAGCTTTGGGTTTTTTTATCCTGAGAAAAGTGACAATGTTTCAAAGTCTTCTATCTGTTACCATAATCTTAGGGAAAAAAAAAAAAAGGAAAACAAAATGCAATATATGTTCTTATTTAAAGCCAACTTTTTTTAAAAGACACATTGAAAGTACAAGTGATCAATTTGAAATGCTGAGAGAAGAATACAGATTTTAGAACAATGATGTTATAGCACGATAATGGCAGTGAATAAAATAATACTTTTTTATTCTCATGGTAATATGCATGTTTCAGCAAAGCACAAATAGAGTAATCTCAGCTGGGAACTGTTCATGTGAGCAAACAGTTTTAGGAAGATCTATACCTTAAATAGAAGAGGTTGCTATATAAACTGGTTATTGAAGGGTAAGCTGCATACTGCAAAAAATGTGTCTGTTAAAACAGCCATTATGCTTCTCATACTTGTAAATATGAATCATATTTATGTTTTAATCTGATTTTTTACATCCTCTAAATTAAAGAAGCCTGACGTTTCCTTTATTTCCCTACTTCCTAGCCATTAATATTACCGTTCTCTTGAATGCATTGTGGCAGAAGTAGCTCTCAAGAAGGCACTGAAATGAGGAAAGGATAATGGCTTAGGGGCCATTACAGGGTCAACATTTTACAAATAGAATTTTCTGGAAGAAAGGTACAATCAACAGTCAAATCTGATGTCAATACCAACAGAGTGAATCAGTGTCTTGACTGGTGCTCCCTTAGAGGGCAATTTGACAATGGTTGTATTTCAGGGCAGAGGCAATCAAGTGCTTAATTTGGTCTATCCAGGTGGGAGGGGCTCAGAAAGCACCAGGGCTCTGCTGGTGCCTTCCTGGTCTTCTTCTGAAGGAAACCTATATGCAGAAAAGAATGTTGCCAGTAGGTTCACAAAACACATGGACGGGGATGAAGGCAGCATAGGCAGAGACTGTATGACAACAGCTTAGCATCTAGATAACTGGAATAAGTAAGATTTTTTAGATTTACTATTCATAATTTAATCAATAATATGAAGAACTGGAAGAGAGTAAGAAGGCTGAAAGAGTGTTTTACAAGCAATGACTACCTCCAACAGTACAGAAACTCACTTTCTCCCTTATTCTGTGGGGAAGGTGCACTCAAAAGAATCCATTGGTTGGAGAGATTTTGATCATTTATATCTTCAGTTACATTTAAAAATGTTTTTGGTCTCTTAAAAATATATACGTTGTATTAATTCTCCTATATTACTTTTTTTCCTAAGACTGCATCAGATCTAAGACTTGAAAGTGATGGTAATATTAAAAAAGGAACCCCAAATCCAAAGAAGACAAGCATAAATCAGGGAAACACCTCAGCTTTGGAGTGGAGGAATCTATTAACATTTTTCCCCCACCTACAAGCATTTAACAGTTTACAAGACCTAAATCTTCTCAAAAGTCAGAGGTTTTGAGTAAATCATATGGCTCCAGGTAGCCTCAGATTTTTACATATAACATATTTCTGCAACTACATAAATGCAGATGTTTAAAGAGATAAACGTATTCAGTGGAACTTGGAAAAAGTAAGAAACAAATTTTAAATCAAGTTAAAGAAAACAGAATTCTGAAAACAAAAAGAGTATCAAGAAGTCAAGGTTTGTTCTTCTTTTTCAAGAAAAAATGAGGGACACTATAAAAAAAAAAAAAAAAAAAGACAGAAAACCAAAACAACAACAAAAGAGTTATCACAAACCAAAATAATGGTATTTTGGTTTTGTGGTTTTGAAATGTCCTTACAAAATATGTAAGCTATATCAGGATTTTTAGGTTTTAAAGGGACAAGTTCTAAAAAAGGTGGTATGGAATAGCAATGCCCAAACTGATCAGAGTCTTTATGCTCTTGAAATTATCTTAAGGTCCTTGCTCAGAAGGCTGAGAAGAAGGAAGAGATGTTTATTTTTCTTGTAGCTTTGGTGGGTAGTGGTTTCTGCCTCTGTTTATTTCCTTTTGACAATGGAGGCAAATTTGCAAGCCATCCTTTTCAGAGAGGAATGCATATTGTAGAAGGTCTTCCACCTCCTAAGCATCTCTTAGACAGCTATACTTGCTTCTCAAAAGTCACTGTCTCTCCCTCCCTGTTGACAGTAGGAAGAGTTAGAATAAATGCCTCATTTTGAGGATTCTAATATTAAAAAGATGAATCCTGCCCAAAGTGGAAGATTCTAGATCAGCTGTTAGGTTGTTCCCTGCTGCAATTAACACGGCATCAGGAGGTCCCTGGATGTGCTCAGGTTACATTTGTGGACTGACCTAAGAAGCAAAAGTGGTATAAATACAGAGATTTAGAAAATAAAAGCCATCCTACCTGCTCTGCTGTTTTTTTTATTCTGGGAGCATAATATTGCATCATGGGAGGCCTGGGGTCCATGGAACATTAGAGAGACTAAAAAAATAGACCCACACTAAGAAACAGCCCAGAGTAGGACTAGACACTGTAGGGTCACTGCACCAGAGTAACGGGCTCTTCTTGCCACCGAGCTGCAATTTTGTCAGGCCAGGTGATCCCTGGAGGAGTTGTGTTTCTGAACACAACTCTGAATTTAATTCTGAAATTACCAATTTTTCCATTCGAGAATGTCTTTGTCTTTGAGAATCACTCCTACAATAAGCCAAAATAGCATGTATTCACGTGTGTCAGGCGACTGGTGCAAATAGGTCAGCAACTGTAGAACATCAGCTGGTGTGTGGCTCCTACAGTGTCACATTTAATTAAGGTCTAGATTTTAAGACAGGGGATGGGAAGACATTTTCTGTTTTCCATGGAAAAGATGGGGTTTGTGGTATCTAATGTATGTTTTTGCCTTTTATTGGTAGTGCAGTGTTATGTGCTCTTAATACCTAAATTAGAGAAGAGTCTTTTTCTCTAGTTAATTTAGCTCTTGTTATGAATAAAGACTGCATTCCTTAATTAGTAATGTTTACGTTTATTAAATGGGGTTAATAAAAGGCAAGTAAACAGCACTGGGTGCAAGGGGAGCCTGTGCTCTACCAACATGTGCACACCCGAGGCAACAACAGATCCTCTTTTATACTGGTTATCTTAATACATATTCATAACAGGCTCATTATAATTAGTTCTTGGAAGGGGCGTTCCTGCTTTAGCGCATGCGTTCTCTGTCCTGGGGGGCTCTCTGGTGGTCGCCCACGATGAAGATTTTCATCTTCCTCACCAGTTCCGTCCTTCACCCATCCTCCACTTCATCTCCTTGTCCAAGCACCAAGCATGGGTTAGCCAATCAGGCCCGTTCTTGGCCACAGACGTTACAGTTAAACAAGCAGCAAACTGGTTTAGCCCATCACTAGCCACAGTTGTGGAAACTTTGTTTCATTCCTGTTCCTTAATTACTATTGCAGGGCTCATGGATTCCACTGTTTAGCCTGGTCTGCCTCACCACACCCTGACACCAATTGTTACACCATGTATCACACCTCGTAAATAAGAAAATATATGAATTATTTTTTTTCCCAACTTTCCCTTTTTTACAGATTGCCAGTAAATCACTGCCCACCACAAGCAGCAACAGCCATCTATTCACCCAGACCTACTGATTCTCATATGAAGGTGTTTTAAAAGGACACTGGTTCAGTAGTTAAGCAAACAATCTGATGACTTCATGTACCAGCTTGCCATTTCAAGAAAGAAAAAAACCCATGGTCAGTGAAAACAAACAAAAAAGAAGTGTAATTCTCCTCCCTTTTTTCATGTGGAATAAGGAATTGGTTTATCTCAGTGGCTGTATGGCTGATATATATTCTAATGCTATCAAAAATGAACAATAACATTGATTGTAATAATAACGGTAATAACTGGTTAATAAATATTTATTTTGTAAATCCATTGCAAAAAAATTCAGATAGCTACTTCTGAAAGTGCTAACACACGTCCCACACCCTGCCTCAGTGTCCCTACTCAGCCTGTACTAAGTAGAAGACTAAGATTAGGTGAAAGGCATGAAAGAAGAAATAACCTTAAATATTAGCCAAGCCAGTTTGAAATCCTTTTCTAAAAATACTAGGTTTATTTAGCAAGAAATAGCTAGTTTATTTGCTGAAAATCATGACTTTCCCAGCCATTCATAGTGCTTTTTCATGCACAATGTTTTTCCCAGCCATTTTCATCTGTGCTTCTGTTTGTCACAGAATATTTGATGCTGCTGAGAAGCAAAATTACTGACGGTAGAAGTGAGAATTTAGGCAGGGAGCTGTGACACTTAGGGTAGAATTTTTCCATGGCTATTTAGCAGGGCATGTTTTCATCCTCTGCTTTTCATTCAGCACCTTTGCCACTGCACTCACCGAACGCTGCTTTTTTAATGCTCTCCTAGGTGAAACTGTAGCTCCCCCCACAGCGCCCCCCCCCCCCTCTCCCCCCCCTCCCCACCGCCCTCACTTCGTATGATTCCCACGCGAACCCCTCCGCCTGCCTTTCGCTGCCCTCCTGCCCAACAGAAAC
>JANHFX010007887.1:0-11118 GCA_027560015.1 Chloroceryle amazona | reverse complement strand
GGGCGGGAGCGCGTGGTTCCCGTGGTCGGTCTGTCTGTCTGTCTGTCTGTCGGTCCGTCTGGCTGGCTGCGCTGGAAGTAGGGCACGGCGAGGACCCACGGGACTCCTGCCCACGCCTTTCATCTCCCAGCCGAACCGAGACAACCTGGACTTGCTGATCATCGTGTAGCGGTCCCACTCCCTCCAAATGAAAAGCACAAGGAAAAATGATGCCAGGCATGAGCTGATAGTCCTGAGAGCACAAGCTCTTCAGGATGCTGAGGAAAGTGAGCATCTGTAAAAGGAAAGGGGTCCTAAATGTGGATTGGTAGTAAAAAATTACACTTGTATTTAATTTTAGAATTTTCTGATTATTTTGGGACTGGGGTCTTCTTTGGAGACGTGTTTTCCATTTTATTTTGGAATTATTGTTTTGTTTTACTTTACATATATTATTTGCTTTGTGCGATGCTAAGAAAACTTAAATATAGCTTCCCTTCTGTAAAAGATTATTTATCTGCTAAAAATATATTTCTCCTCCAGCAAAGTACATAAGGAGAAATGACAGCAAAATCCCCACATTTGTCTCTTTTTCATCCTGCAAATATTGAATAATATTAAGTTTTTCAACACGTTAAGTGTCTCACATAGAGTGGTATAAAACTGTACAGTAGGAGGTTCTTTTATTGTAGTCTCTGATCTTGATTCAAAGGCAGTTCAAAGAGCTACTAGACTACAAAGGCAATTGTTGATGTCCTCTAATTAAAAAGGATAAAACTCAACATTCGAGATAAAGTTTCAGGATGGATCTATTCTTCAGGAAAAAAAAAATAATTAAAAGAACAACAAAATAACATAATCCTCTTTTATATTTTTTTTAAAGTCTTCAAGCAGTTGAGTAATGAAGGAAATATTTTAAAGATGATTATAAACATAGGTCATGTTTTTGTTACAGCATTTTCCTAGTACAAGAACTTGGTTTAAAAATCCATTTTTATGAGAGGCATTTCTACTGCTGGTATGATTTTGACCTGTACTGAAACTTAACAAAAAGAAGTATTCGTTCCTAATTCAAGTGGAATCTCCCTGTTTGAAAGCTGTTGTAGGATCAGCTCATTACTACCAAAGATTATATTGTTTTATTTATTGTACATGCAATCTTGTTAACTTTAATGAGTCAGTTAATAGTGTAAGGCAGCAGAGGAACCGAGCAGTAGAGTAATTAATACTTTGAGTCTTAATTAATTGGTCAGGAATATGAACTTAGTCAATATTTGGTGGTCTGTTAGGAGAGCTGTAGCAACTATAGGAGGTGTTATTCCTCCCAGGCAATGCTTAACAAGAAAAAGCAACATTTGCAGAATCTATCACAGCATCTACCAGTCTTAAAGACAGTTTGTTGGACTCGGATCTGGGATTCACATTACTTTTTAAAAAAAAATAAATTTTCTCAATTAGAACATGCAGAATTGTATAATAGGAAATGGGAAGTAGAGATACCCACCTGAATATATTGATAGTGCAATAGTGTTATGTCAGAAGGATCTGATCCAAATTTTACTGAACCGAGTGGGAACTCTACAAAACAATCTGGTTTGGACTTTAGTTTGTCATGGAATAAATTTTAGGAAACACACCTTAAGAAATTACTTTCATCCTGTGATTTTTAATGCTCTCCTTTAACTTGGATTTAGTCTTTCTAAAGCATTACTGAGATAAAGTGGGTTTGGTCTGCTAAATTCACATGAGACATTTAAGAAGTGGTAGGATTATGATTTCCAGATAGGCTAAAAGTTATTTGATTCAAGATAAAGCTTTATGTTTAAAAGAATTATAGGTGCCATTCCTAATGGAGCAGATGTAGTATTATATATTTTCCTTATGGTCTGATGATTTTCTGTCATTAGGGAGATCTTTAGCAGTCTCTTCAGTAATGAGCCAAATTCAGGTGGCAGGGAAATTACAGCTTACTTTTCTCCAGAGGAGATAGTCTTTATTCTATTGTTTGTCTTCCTAATTGTGTGTGCTTTTTCTATGCTTCATAAGTTGTTAATTGCTTTTCTGAGCCCTCTGTCGGCAAATGACTGATTAAAGCAGTAAATTGTGTTGCCTTTAACTTCTGCCTATAAAAAATGACACATATTTACAAATGTGGGGCTGAATTCTGTTACTCTCTCTAATCTATGTAGTAGGTTTTTAAGTCTTTGTTTTGATTTCAGTGAGAAATTTGTGCGTAATGGAAGAGATAAATAGCAATGAAAATCTCTTCAGTGGCTGCTGAAAAAAAGGCTTGAGTCTAGATGTTGGTTTTACCAGTCTGTAGATTTCAGACAAACAACATCAATCTCTTGCCATAATTCTGTTTAATTTCAACACCCAGACTCAATGCTCATTAGGTTGGTGAAGAAATAGACTGATGCATAAGTAATAATTTAATCCTAGGCCATTAAGAGTTTGCCTGCTGATGTGATCCATATTTATTATGTATACCTTCCTAACACGTCATGAGGACTACAGTATATGGACCAGAATATCTGAGATACACTAGATAGTTACCCAGTGCTGGACTTATATATTTGTTCATTTTTCTGCATATATAAAGTATGTTATTTATTCTTCCCTTGTACAGCTTTGGTTCATTTCAACATCCACACGGAAGACTTGGAAACGGATCTTAATTTTGTTCATTTCCAGTAGTCTTGGAGGCACAGTGGCGTTGCCCAGTCATCCCAGTGAAGTTACACACTAACCTTAGGCAAACACTGGAGAAAACAGTTCACTCAACTCAACAGAAACTAGCAAGCAACTCTTCTGTGGTGGGCCAGGCAAAGGAGGCAAGCTAAGTTGCTTCTGATATATCAAAGGGTTGCAATTATCATCCAAAAGCTTAATTAGTTCCTTGTTCTCTTGTAGCCTGAGGGAGGTGCAACACTAGGCATTTCATAGTCTCTGCCTTTCTGTTTATATTTGACAATGCTTTTGCAATGATGCACAAAGAACATAGTGCCATTTCTTTTAATCATCTGATGGAATCCAGTTTTGCCCATCCAAGTTAACAGGAGAGGCTCCTCCTCGAATTTTAGCCATCTCTTTCCATTTGTGTAGACTTCAGGCACACTGTGAAAGCTGAGGAGAGAACACCTTATGGGGTTATCTGTAGATGCAAGTTTGAACAAGTCAGGCCAGTAACCTGCCTGTCTTTAACAAGCATGCTTTATGTAGTAAGGGCAGGTTTTTAAACCAATTACTGTTGTAATTAAAGCCAGTGTTAGATAAGATTGTACTGCCACTTTGGCAGTGTTAGTACTACGCTATCCTTTATCAATGCTGCTTGCGTTAAATACGAAGCCACTGAATAATAACAAGAATTAAATAGTGATCACATCTCTATCTCTTGTGATAGATACTTTTTTAATATTTTAGGAGTTACAAATAGAATTACAAAAACATAGAGTAGTTTGGGTTGGGAGGGGCCTTTTAAAGATCAGCTAGTCCAACCCCCCTGCAGTGAGCAGGGACATCTTTCACTAGATCAGGTTGCTCAGACCCCCATCATACTCAACCTTGAATGTTTCTAGGGATGGGACATCTACTGCCCCTCTGGGCAGCCTGTGCCAGTGTTTCATCACCTTCATTTTAAAAAAAAAAATATTCATTATATCTAGTCAAAACCTACCCTCTTTTATTTTAGAACCATTACCCTTGTCTTGTTGCAACAGTCCCTGCTAAAAAGACTGACCCCATCTTTTTTATAGGTCCTCTTTAAATATTGAAAGGCTACCATAAAGTGTCCCCAGAGCCTTCTCCTTTTCAGACTGAGACTCTCTCAGCCTTTCTTCATAGAAGTGCCCCAGCCCTCTGATCATTTTTGTGACCCTCCTCTGGACCCACTCCAGCAGGTCCACATCATTCCTTCACTGAGGACTCCAGAGCTGGATGCAGTAGTCCAGGTGGGGGTCTCACCAGAGTAGAGTAGAGGGACGGAATCACCTTCCTTGACCTTCTTCCCCTTCTTCTTTTGATGCAGCCCAAGATACAGGTGGCCTTCTGGGCTTAGAGTGCACATTGCCAGCTCAAGTCCAGCTTTCCGTCCACCAGTACCCCCAAATTCTTCTCCACAGGGCTTCTCTCAAACCCTTCAGCCTACTTCTTACGCTTGCCCAGGTCCCTCTGGAAGGCATCCAATCGTTCTGGCATGTCAACTGTATCACTCAGCTTGGTGTCATCTGTGAACTTGCTGAGGCTGCACTCATTCCCACTGTCTATGTCCTAGATGAAGGTACTAAACAGTAGTGGTCCCAATATGAACTCATGAGAGACATCTCTTGTTACTGATCTCCATCTGGACATTGAGCCCTTGACCACTACCCTCTGGATGAAATCATCCAACCACTTTCTCATCCACCAAAAGAGCCCACCCATCAAATCCTTACCTATCAAATTTTGAGAGAAGGATGTTCTGGGGGATCAAGTCAAAGGCTTCATAGATGTCTGTTCCTTGCTTGTGAGATATGATCGAATACTTAAGTTTTAACAGACAATACTCAAAGCTATAAGACCATACATATTTCTGAAATCATGTTCATAGACCAATCCTTTGAAATATGTCCAAAAAATAAACTGTGTTACTAGAACTTGGAGCATGAGTTTCCCATTTACATAAACCAAAAACAATATTAATGAAGCACAGACATACTTATGCGTATTCCCAAAATAAAAATAGGAAGGCAATACCACTGACAGTTCTGTTTGTACTGTGGTGAATTTTTAATGCAAGATACCTCAGATATGTCTTTTAAAAACCAATAAAGTAGTAGCAGGTTGCGTTTTTTTCAGTCTAATGCTTTACTAAAAAAAACCAACAAACTCAAACAAACAAAAAAAAACCCAACAGATGATTTCCTTTATCTGAACTTCAAATAATACTATCTACTCTCTAGGATTCCATTACTGTGGTAATGTCAGGTAAGGGAGCCTTTATTATTAAAATGATGTTTGGACTGTATTTTAAGATATTTGTGCCATATGGTCCAGAATTTTGCAGTGTTGCACATTTTTGTCTTTATTTCTGTGAATAGTACAATTATAATAAAATTTCAGATTCTTCCTAATAGCACCATTTCATCCTGAATCATTTCCTTTCACTAACTTCAAGAAAACAGTAACACTCTGATTCAATTCCAGCCCAGACTTTGGTGCTTGAGCTCTTGTGCCTTTGCAGGGATTCAGTATCTCTTATGTGGTTGTTGTTACACTAAACACATTAACACTTCTGTGTCTACGGACGTCGTAGTATCAAAGAACCAAAACTTACTGAAGAATAGTGCTGAAAACCAACATCATTTTAATCCAAATCCTGGGTACTGTGTCTAATTATACTTAATTTACTCAGCTGCAAAGCATAAAACTGAGGTCTGTCACAAAGTACAATCTGTAATGTTGATAAAAGAAAGGGGGGTTTAGCATACAGTTAAGTCCCTTCATCTAAGAGCAAAATGTTCACTACAGCTAGAACCCTACAAATTTTTTCCTCAGTCAGTGTTTATTTTTTCTGCCCTTGTTCTACCTCAACCTTTTCTCTCTGATCACCTTGTACTTTTTCTGAGGTGATTATAAAATGCCAAAAAGTAAACCTACTGTACAGTACCTTGGCTAAAAGTCAACATTTTGAGCCAAGAATTTCTCAGTTCCAAGCTGTAAAAGAGTCATCAGAGCATCTCGTCCTTGGCTTTCTTAAAAGTTTCAGAGATGATTTATACTGGTTTTGACTCTTTTGGAGATGACTGCAGGCTGATAGATTTTCAGAATTCAGGACTCTTAATTTTACTGTTACTGGACATAGTAATACAAGAATAACTTGCGTTTCTGGAGCATTTCCTCCAAAATGCATTAGCTACACTATTAAATAACCCTACTCAAAATAAGTGGAAAAAACAGTATCTCTCATCAGGACATTCTTATTAGGCCTGTAACAGACAATTAATTACAGAAGTCTCACATTACCTCTGAAATGCTCTTCTCCAGTTGTTGTATGACTTTGCTCAGGTCATTCCTGTTGCATAAAATAAGAAAACAAGGAGTCAAGAGGTTAGATAATTTGTTTTTAAAATAACATACAATTATTTCAGACACAACAGCCTGTGTTGCAGGGGTCTGAAGACTTCAGGACCTCACCAACAGGAGCACATCTCACAGAAGTGGGGGTTTTGGCAATTATAAATGTCTAGCAAAGCAAATCCAGACTGTGATCCATCAAGAAACTCTGGAAGGTAAGATGTGTAAAACATTCTGAACTGTAATGGCTGCTAGGAATAGAGGAAATAAAGTTAACTCTGGAACTCTGTGAAAAACAGACATTTCATCATTTCACATGTTGCTTCATTCTAAGTAACAGTAAATGCTGAAACTATGAAACTCACCAAAGCAATTTCACATCTTCTTTCATTACTATACTTCAATATCTATTCTTTTTTTTCTTTTTATTGTTGATACATGTTAATATAAAATCTAAAAAACAATAGAAGCCTTTATTATTGTTGGATTTTTTTCAAAGTACTGATAGCAAAGTTCCAAAAAATACCAAAAAGTTAATCCAGTTCTCACAAAATTTCAAATTCTCAAAGCAATGTCTCAAATTTTCTTCTCAGCCTATCAGTACCTTTTTAAAAATTATTTCTTCATGTGTTTTCCTGGAAATCTGAAAAATGTTTTTAATTTAATGTTAAGTCATTTTATGTAGTCTCTATTAAATACATAAACAAACACATGCATGCGCATATATAAAATATTATCTGTTGAATATTGTATGCAACTTGTTCTTATATCAGCTTGCTAATGTAGCTTTTGATAAGAGACTGGTATCTCACTGGCCACATAGGTTGATCAGATAACCCTCTGAAATTCAGAACAGTCTTTTTAACAAACTGTTTAATAGCAATTCGGTTTTCCACAAGAATAAACTTTCATCTTAGATGACAATGCTAGCAAGACTTCAGGCAGTCTGAATGGACTCTGGTCATCAATTCTCACTAAGGTATTTCACCACACAAGCAGTAGTGAGGGCGTGCAAAAGAATCAGAACCCAGCTGCACATATGCACTCATGATACTTTGTTCTAAATTAACTGCAATCTTCAAATCAAGGTGCCCTGAAATGATCTTATTTTTCGTAAAATAGTGGTCAGCACTTCACAAATATCTGTGATTTTAAACACTTTTACTTTCTCTCTTTCTTTCTTTCTTTCTTTCTTTCTTTCTTTTTCTTTCTTTCTCTCTTTCTCTCTCTTTCTTTCTTTCTTTCTTTCTTTCTTTCTTTCTTTCTTTCTTTCTTTCTTTCTTTCTTTCTTTCTTTCTTTCTTCTCTATTACCTGCCTTTGATGGGTATGTGTCCTTTATTTTTAAAGCATATTTGAAAGTAATTCACTATTGGTGGATTCCATTATTACCCCTAAGTAGATGTAATCTGAGTACCAATTTTCAGATGTTCATATTTTCCCTGTGAAGCCATATCTAAGGAGCTGCAAAAAAACTTTAGTAAATGTTCTCCAGCATTCTTAAAAGTGTTTTCGAAGTGAGTGCCACTGAAACATAGTCATAAAATGTTTTATACTAAGTTTTTCATACTATAAATCACACAGGTTTACTTTTTTACTCTGATAGTTTACTTTTTTATATTTTTTGGCCCTCTTGATGTACCTGCTTTGTTGAATCTCTTTGCTAAGTTGTTCCACTCATTCTCCATAAATTTAAAGGGGGAAATGACATTGATTATGAATCATCCAGGCATTGTCATCATTCCTATTGCCCAGATCCATTCAAATGTTAATGTCAGATAAACATAATTCAGTTAGCATTCATGTATATGTGGCTGTTCTTATCTATTTCAGAAATGGAATATAACTGTGAAGATGCTTTGGTAACCATACACCTCCTTTGTGAAGAAAGATGTTAGATAAAGCTCTCTGATTGTCACAGTTTTCACCAAAGAAAAAATATCAGGAAGTGTTCATCAGGTGGCATTTTCTAACTTGAAACCAAGAATGAAAATATCATTAAATTCAAAACAACAATGTCATTTTTATACCCTGGAGTCCTGATTCTCAACAAAGACAAAAGAAAAATCTATATACAGAAGTTTATTTCTATAGTATAGTTGTGTTTTAAGTATTTCTCTTAACATCTTCACCTTCAATTAAAAGACTTTCTGAGGTCTTATTCAGGTGCAATTAATTAAATTTATTATTTTGGGAGAACTGAATATCTGGGGTGGTATTTGTCACTAGCATAAGTTGTTGCAGCAGCTAGCTAGGGTAGCACTCTCCTATTTTATCAAAATCAAATTTAATCCTATTGACCAAAACTAACATGCTGAACTGACTATCTCAATAAATTCCACTATCAGTAGTCTTTTCTTCTATACTTCATGATGTAAATTCTCGTTTATCAGTTCTGCAATGTGTTATCTATACTTTCTCCAATATAAGTTTTTTCCCTAGCCCATGAAAGGTTGAGTTATGCAAAAATAATCCAATGAATAATCAACCTTTTTGTCTCAATATAGGATCATCTTTGGTCATGGATGCAAATGTTTGTGCAATCGACAACAATAAAGATCAGCAGTCTATTCCAGCTGTCCTGCAGTCTTTTGCAATGTTTGAAATGTTTCACTGTCTATATCATTAGATAGCTTTTCCTCACAACCAGCCTTAGTACAGGCTTCCTGAGGTGACATTGACCAGAGTTAAGCAGCCAGTTCTCATTGCATGTCAGTGAGAGATGGTTATCTAAATTCCCCATATCCTGTATGCCTTTAGCTTCTCTATCTATTTATATTCACAATGATATTTTTATTTCTGCATATTTTAATAAGGATTAAAAATTAAAGTATGTTTTCTCCCTGAACAAAGACATTTTAAAACTATGTAATTACATCTAGAATATTTAGAGTTGCCATAAAGAACTAATTGTGAAAATGAGCCATTAAACAGCAAAGAAGCTAGTATGAAGAGCTTCCAGTACAGATAGGATGGAGGAATGGTTTCCTTTCATAATACTTGGAACAGAGAGCAAACACTGTTTCATTATGACATGCCTTTGGGTAGCGATCTCAGAATTAGCCGTGGGAGGTCTTCTGACTACAAGATATCAGCAAAATAATCATGACACATAACAGAGACTCACACAGGAGAAGAATGCTACGTTAATTAGCTGTGCTTGTCCTCAAAACTATTTTTGTTCTGAATCTGCATTTATGTCCCATTGTGCAGCTGCATTCCCATAGGCTGACCCACCTACCCTCATCATCTAACATGGACCTTTTTACTGCCATATTATACATGCAGATGCAGCACGGGATGTCAGCATCAAACATTGCACCATATTGTGGGTTTTTTTTTTCCATATGTCATCTTCTATCTTCAGGATTGAAATTAGTTGAAGTTATAACAAACATATTGAAATAGTTTATCTATTTTGCAGGAGATTTCAATATATATATAATTATAATTAAAGTTCATTGTTGATTCTCATTTTATATCTAGACATTGGCTTTGGATGCTTTTCCAATTGGAATGTTAATGTCTCCAGTAGCCATTTATACTCTATATCAAATGTTTCTGCAGAGCTTTCTACTATATATTTGATCTTCCTTTTTTTTTTTCTTTTTCTTTCTTTTTTTTTCCTGGTGTACTTTATTTTAACTACTGTAATTTATTTATATTATGGACTTTCTGGAACTATGAACCATAAATTACAAAACACCCCTTGCCCTAAAGATGTTAAAACTCACTTCAGTCACAGGGAGATACGATGTCAGTAGAATTCTCTTTTTGCTATCAAAATAATACAGTAATTTTTCTACTTCTTCCTTCAGAAGCTTTTTAAATCACCCTTTACAAATTCAATGTTATTATAAAAAAGCAATCATATTATAAAATGTCCTATGTTTTTAAGAATATTTTTAAAAGAATTCTGATGTTTTATATCAGTTTCCTGAGAACTGCAGAGTCAGAACAAATTCCATCAAACACAGCACCTGTTTGTGGCTGTACATGGAGGCATAAGAGAAAACATAAGAACAGGCAGAACATGTAGTAGTATTTTTCCAACTACTTTCCCTGTTTCTGGTAATGGGTGGTTCAGTAATTTCTTGATAATATAAGAGAAAGTCATCGTAAAACCCTTGACTTAATTCTTTTCCATTAACTTGTCCAATCTAGTTTTGAAAGTATGCAAGCTTTTAGCTTCCATGGTTTTCGTCATTGGGGAATTTTGCATCTTCACTATGTAGCCTGAGATAAACTGCCTTTCTCTTTCCTTTAAAAATCCTCCTTATGACCTTCAGCTCCTAGTTCTTTCAGTGGAAGGGAGAGTTGATCTTTATTAAACAACTCAGTGTCACCTACAGTTTCTCAGACACGTGACAGATCCCTTTCCAGCTTGGAGTCCTTGTTTATTTAGTTAGTTCTCCAATGAGGGCACTATGACTCTGGAGGTATAATGACCTCTGCTATTTAGTTCTTTATTCCTGTCTCAGTAGTTTGTTACTTGCTTAATTGGTCTTCACATAGGACTGATCTGACATTTTTCTTAAAATTGTCTACTGCAGATTCAACACCCTGTTCCAGGTCATCAGGTTAACACCATTTTTTCACGAGTTTCATTTTACGTTCAATTGCAATGAATTCCAACTGGTCAAGCCCAGATATCCATTGGATGAAGTTCTTACAGGCAGCTCTCTACAATGCTTGCATAAACTAAAACATTTAACAAGTATTTTCAGTTAATTTTTGTAGATTATTTTCTGAATATGTTAGTCTCACTACAGATCTCTGAGACACTGCAGAGGTGACCTTCCTTCAATGTGGCAAATTGCTAACCTATAATCAATCCTTTTCTGTCTTTTAACTATTGTTTTTATCCATTCAAAGCCCTTCTCAATCTTCTAAAGGTTACTTAGTTTAACAAATATTAGTATGCAATCTTGAATGACCTCCCAGAAATTAAGAGTACTGTTTATCACTTCATTTTTGTTAAATATCTTATGAATAACTTTCAGTTTAAATAATAAAAGACTTGTTCAGAACGGGGTCCTTGGTAGCATGTACAAAATTTGGATCACAAATTGCAAATTACACAGAGC
>JANHFX010007886.1:50260-72944 GCA_027560015.1 Chloroceryle amazona | reverse complement strand
AAGAGAAGAGAAGAGAAGAGAAGAGAAGAGAAGAGAAGAGAAGAGAAGAGAAGAGAAGAGAAGAGAAGAGAAGAGGGAAGAGAAAGAAACCAGGCTAGTCTGCCCTCTCTGATGTCCATGGCAAGATTAACTTCAGAAATCACATTCTAAATAAATACTGGTAAGATGATCATTTGAAATACAGTATAAACTTTCTAATTTCATTAATCTGTGTGTTGTGTAATCCACACTAACAACTGGCAATTACATTCTACTTCTCAACAAAGATTAAATAGGAAAGTGATTTAATGACAGCTGAAATTATTAAACTATAATTAAAAAAAATGCATTACAGTGTGTACCATGTTATCAAATATAAAAAATATAGTAGAAATCTAATTGTCAAAATAAATGAGCAATCATATTTTCTTGCATTATCCTTCGTATTTCAAATGGGGTTTTTTTTGTTGTTAATTCAATAAACTTTAACGTTTTACAGGCTTCTTGTGCACCCTCAGCCTGTTCACTGGTGGGATGGTGTGAGGAGCATTAAAGGCTTTGACTGTATAAGCCACTGCTCAGCAACAGCTAGAGTATGGGGGTGTTATCAACACTATTTCTGGCACAAATCAAAAAACATAGCCCCATACTATGAAGAAAATTAACTGTATCCCAGCCCAAACCAGCACATCAGTGTACTATTTAAGAGGCTACAAATATAGCATAGGTTACTGCTTAAGCTGTCACGTAAGATTTCAGGTAGGCAATAAAATTAGACAGAATCTAGAGGATTTTACTCTCTCAAGCAGTTCTTACTGCAGTGAGCACTTTTGCTGATGCTATCTACAGTTGCCACATTTGCCAACAGTCCCCAAAAATCACCTGAGGAACAAGCAGGAGACCAGTCAAAAGGAAAGCATTTTTACAGTAGTTTGCAGTGCATAATAGTTCTGTGTTTCAATATTGATAATATATTGTTAATTAACACAGTAACTTCTCTTCTTTCACAACCATAAAGTGATATGCTTCTTCCAGTTCACTCATTTGAAAAAGAGAGGACTTCATGTTCTTGGTTACATATATGCACTGACTTTGTCATTTGCCTTTGTGCAGATTCCTCCCCCCTCAGAAACAGATACTTGCTGCTCTTCTCTCAAAAAAAGAAGGCACTAACTTTCAGAACAGCCACGATACTGAGCTTTCTCTTTCAATTCATCAGGACAGACCTACATCAAGTCAAACTAAAGTTTGCATAGTAATTTATCCTATTCTTAGCTGCTGCTGCAGGAAGAGTACAGAACAGCTAAAGCACAATGCACTGGTATTTCCTTATTAACTCTGGGGATTTCTTCTTTAAGGATTCCTTAAACCAGAGGTGTTAAATTCTTGTTGGATGTCATTTGATGGATTTTCTTTTCTTGTGTTTTTCTTTCATACTCATTCCACTGCTTTACCAAGCAGTTGGGGTTTTTTTCAGTATTTAGTTTTCCCATTGAAGTTAGTTTAATTCATTTTCTGGTATTTTTCTTCTTAGGATGCCCCATTTTCCAGTTCCAGTAACTTGCCATGCTTCATTCTGCTGCATCTTTGAAATATATGAGGAAAAATTGTAGTTGAAAATACTTCTAATTGAAAGTCCCGTGGCAGGTCACTTAATGAGATATAGAATGCATAGAATCATAGAATGCATTGGGTTGGAAGGGACATTTAAAGGTCAACTAGTCCAAAATTATTATTTAGTTGAAATACATTATTAAAATGACACAGTGTCCAGTTTTGACCCCAGTAGAAGAAAGCTCTTGGTTAACTGGGATGCATTCAGCACAGAGCAGCCACAATAGTCAGGGCCTGAGCACTTGCCCTGGAAAGAAAGTATAAGGGAGCCATTCTTCATGAGTCTGGAGAGAAGTTGTCTTTGGGGAAATGTATCAGCAGCACTGGTAACTCTGAAGAGATTGTGAAGCAGATGGAGCCAGGCTCTTCAGTTATGTGTGGTGTGAGATGGGTACAGGACAAACCTTTTCATCATGAAGACAGCAAATCATTGGAGGAGTTTTTCCAGAGAGCTGTTCTGTCTCTGTGCTTGGTGGTTTGCAATATTTGACTAGATAAAGAGCTGAGCAACTACAGCTGATCCTGTTTTGGAAAGAATGTTGGACTAGAGACCTCCAGAGGTGCCTTCTAACCTGAACTGTTTTACAGTTCTGTGAATGACAAGGAATATTAAGTACAGGGACTTCCTAATTTGGAAGGAGGCAGAATTTGTACTGTGATGTTTTCCTACAAGGAAGATTAATCCATATTTAAGAGCAGTGTTAGGTCATTTTATTAGCTACTGTTATCTCCTCTAGAAGAAAAGAATAACGACTAACATTTAGACTTAGTTAGCAATAGTAATTGGCATTCAGCTGGCTAATACTTGATGACTTTTTGAGGAGGAGAGAAACTAGTAGCTAACATCCCAAGACAACAAGAACTAGAAAGAGCTCTCTGCACATGGCTGTAATATAACCTCTCCTACATCTGTTCTTACCACATGTTCTACCATAAAACCTATGAATTGCTAATGCCTGACTCTGTTCAGGTCAGCAGAGATATTTATTTATTTGTTGAGATTAGCTGTGGGTTTTTTTGTAACCTCTTCTCAAATTTATTATTTATCTATGGCTCCGATAAGGCAAAACATGGGGAAAGATTAAGAAAAGAAAGGAAGAATTTGAATGTTCTGCAGGATATGGGAATATATACCACATGTTTAAGAAAAGCAAGGCCAAGAGGCTGGCCAGCCTGGTTTGGAAAGCTTTAAAACAAGAGTGATGGGGTGAGGGAGATGGCAGCTCACAATACAGTGAGGATGTAGCGAACCAGCAAAGGGAGCAGGGTGATGCGGGCATG
Organism: Chloroceryle amazona; assembly: GCA_027560015.1. Classification (NCBI taxonomy): domain Eukaryota; kingdom Metazoa; phylum Chordata; class Aves; order Coraciiformes; family Cerylidae; genus Chloroceryle; species Chloroceryle amazona. The sequence continues at coordinate 70,070 of JANHFX010007886.1, read as the reverse complement.
GAATGCCTCATCATCAGTGAAGTAGGGAAGAAAGAGTCCAAGTGGACACACACATAGAAAGGGGTGCTAAGAGAACAGCATAAGGGAAAACATCTCACTATTTCCCTGGGAGATCAGTGTGACTGGATGCTTCTCTGAAGTGCCTGTACACTGATACAGCATGGGAACCACACAGCAGGAGCTAGAGGTCTGCGTGCAGGTGCAGGGCAGATAGAGTGGGGATCACAAAGCTGTAGTGGGATACCTCACACACCTGGAGTACTGCAATGAAGGGATACAGGCATGGAGCTGGATATGGATATAGGGGAGATGCTCTGTTTGATATGACACTCAAGAACTTGTGAGGAATGTGAAGGTTTTGGGCAGCTTTGGCTGCAGCGACCGTGAGGTGGTGGAGTTCAGGAGCTTGAAAGAAGTAGAATCACAATTCTGGACATCAGGGGAACACACTTTGACCTGTTCAGGGATCTTTTTGCAGGAATCTATGGGGCATGGTCTGGGAGACAAGAAGGATCAGCTCCTCCTTTTAAATCTCAGCTCCTTCAAGCTCAAGAATGGTCTATCTTAACGAACAGGAAATCAAGCCAAGGTGACAGGAGGCCTGCATGCATGAACAAGAAACTCCTGACAAAGCTCAAGCTTGAAAAAGACAAGAAGTGACCGGTAGTTGATCAACAGCATGGGCTTTCCAAAGGCAAAATCCTTCCTAACTAAGCTAATAGACTTTTATGACAAAATAAGTGGCTTGGTGGATAAGGGGATATTTATCTTGAGTTTAGCAAGGCTTTCATCGCTGTCTACTGTAATATCCCCATTGACAAACTGATGAAACACAGGCTAGGTAAGTGGGCAATGAGACTGTCTGCACTGCTGGGCTTAAAGGATTGTGATTAGCAGCATGAAGCCAGTCATTATTGGTGTACCCCAGGGGCCAGAACTGCTTAAAGTCTTCATTAATGAAGGATAATGGGACAGACTGCAGTCTCAGGAAGTTTGTGAACAGAACTGGGAGGAGTGGCTGATAGACCAGATGGATGTGCTACCATCCAGAGTGACCTCAACAGGTAGGAGAAAGGGGTAAAGAGAACCTCACAAAGTTCAAGAAAATGGAAATTACAAGTCCTGTACCTGGGGAGGATTAACCCCATGCACCGTTTCACCAGCTGAGGTCCAGCCAGCTGGAAAGCTGCTCTCTGGAGAGGGACTGGGGGTCTTGATGGACAGCAAGTTGACCACAAGTCAGCAATGCACCATTGTGGCAAGGAAGGCCACTAAAAATAACTGACTGAAGACAACTAACAATGTTGCAAACAAGAAATGCATCTAAGACTTCTTACTGGCATTAAAAATCCTTGTTAAACCTGTTAGTGGTAAAAAAATTGGTAATGATTCTATTAATCAGAATAAGTCCATAACGATAATTAAGTCATAGCCATTTCCATGCAACCATTTAAAGTTAGTAGGAAACATCAAAGGCTTTAATAAAATAGAAGAGGTTTCATAAAATGACTTAGTTTTGTAAAACCTTATATATGCAAGACCATTAATAGGAAAAAGGATGTAAGTATCCAATAGACAGAGCAGTCTTCAACTCTAATTCCTGTTAATTTCACATCTTCTACAATTTGTTACCACAATGGCATTCTGAAGTTTGTCAATTATTTATCTTATCTGCTGTACTCATGCACTTACCACCTTTTCTCTGGTATCAGGCAGTAGCTGAAATTGTTTTCTCATTTCTACAGTCAGCTAACCACCCCAGCAAGGTTATGTGAGTTTGTGCATTCTTCTGTGCTATTTTGTTATACCAACCCTATTCTTGATGGAAAATTGTTCTTTTGTTCATGTGAAATGACAGAAGACACTGCTGAATTTCAATCAGGCTACTTCTAAATACAAAAGAAGGGTTTGGTAAGGGTTTGGTGACCTACTTCACCTATCACTCACACTCTCAGAATTTAGAATTTTGAAATCTTCCCCTTAGTGCTTTCCTATCTCTGCACAAACAATCTAGCTCTCCAGGTTGGGGTACTTCTTCCCCAGCTGCTGCTAGAACACTAACCAGAACAACTCACAGCAGCTGACAAGCAGCTGAGAGCAAACACAGCATACATCACTCAGAGCTCACCTAGTATGGCAACACACAGATAAATACTTCTGATCCCTCAAAAACCTGCAGGAAAATGTTGATTATCTTTTCCATATGAATAGTGCATACCTAGAAACTCCTCTTTTTTAGTGTAATATTACACAAAATTACCCAGCACCGAGTGTGAAGTTTTCCTTGTTGTTGTACCTTGATCCAATTACAATTTATTTTTTTGCTGTTAAATTAAGAGCTGAGTGGTTGTTGAGCTATGGTATAATATTTCACACCTTGTGAATTTAACAACACTCAAACTCCAGTGTTGTACCTACTCATGCACGAGGTATGAATTATAGTTTCATTACTCACAACTTGTCATTTCTCATTGCTTAGGCATTATATTGAGGTCGCACAAAAAGATGAATTGGTTTTAAGTTTTTTTACTGTCAATTAAAACTCACTTTGAATGTTTCCTAGTAATAGCTTGTCATCAAAAGAATTAACTAATTAAGAGCAAACAATTCCTAATATATTTTAGAAGTGCACAACTGTTGGCACAAGAAATCCAAGCTCAAAGACTGGATTCATCCTGAATAACAGTGGTCAGCTCACTGACATTCCAGCTGCAGAGACAGGTTTTTGGACAAAGAGGACAGTAAAATGGAAAATAGCATTCCAGCAGCAATTTTGCAAGTTCTATGCAGAGTTAAAACTGATTTTTTTGCTTCTTGGTATTATTTGCTATATATAGATAAAGGTTACCTTAGTCCCTTTCACTGCAGTGTTGTGCAAAAGGTCGTGCTGAGGTGATTAGCTACAATGACCCCTAAATCCTTCTGTGAATCACTGCCTTCCAAGACAAAATGTCATTATGGATTAATAATAGTCACATATCCTTTGCCTTTGGTTAATTTCACGTTCACTGAAATACTGCAGCTTCTAGCTGACATTGAAGCCAGTGGGTTTTTTAAGTACTTTACATCCCACTCTGATTTTATTAGGCTTAAATATATAACTCTCTTATTTACCGTCACCAAGTCACTTTCTTAGCTGATGTAAATCAATGTGATTTGGTTTTTTTTACCTCATATAACAATCTATTCCACACACAGCACTTGCCTAAATGAAGCACAGAGAAGACTTCTATATGATATGCATTACTGGCTACTTTACACATGATAAATAAAGAATAATGTTAAACATAATACTGCAAAAAAAGAAAACTCACAATTATTTGGGAAAATGAGGACTGATTTAGATAGGCTAAGCCTTTCAATCAAAGCATTGAATACTCTGAGAGATGACATTGGTGTAAAGCCATTGTTTCTGTGAGACTTTATCTTCTTCAGTGAATCCCCACTTCTACCTCCTTCCCCCATAAACACACACACATGTTCACTAAGCTTTTGTCTTTCCTAGAATGGACTCCTGTGATTCTCCCATTCTCAGTCAGCAAGCAGATCAAGTGCATTTTCTTCAGTAAACAGGACAAATTCAGGTATGTACTGCTTATCGCTTCAAGATTATATGAATGCAATACTCAAAAGAAAAGATCATTTAAGAGGAGACTCAGACTGGTGCACCATTTAACCGGAATTAATTATTTTTTTTTTCTTTTCTGGAGACAGAGAGGATGTTTGTCAAGCAGCTACTGGCTGTACATTCTTCTTTTCCTCTGTCAAAAAATCAGAGCTGCCTTGTTCCATCATGAAGACAATAAAAGGAAGTGAATCCCGAGGAGGTCTGTAGCGTAGCCAGAACACTGCTGTGTTTCTGAAGGAGTGAGAGAATGAGTTGAGAGGTGGAGGAAATGTTGAGGAAGAAACACATCTTCGTATAGTTTATTGTTTGTGAATGGACTGTGCTGTCAGATCCTGGAGCCAATACCATATGGAGAATGCAGGCAAGATTATTCCTGTCATAACCTGCTGTTCTATTCAAAGATGTCTGTTTGGATGCATAGAGAGGAAGAGAAAAGAACTCATGCCTCCTGCATATCTCTTGCCCAGTAGTCTCCCATTTTTACTGTTGCTGCTGTGCTGCAGCCCAGGTTTAATGCTTTATAATGTTTATAATATTCATGAGCTTGCAGAAGCACGTCTGACTTTCTCTCAATGCCTGACAAATAACAACACCTTCATTTCCCTCTCTAAGAGAAGATGCCATTTTTGGCCTAAGTCCTCATGCTTTTCTGAGCCTGTTTAGAACTTTATGGGCAACATGGAAGAAGCCACTGCATGAAATTCAATGGTTCTGCTTGTTGAGGTTGTTATCTGGGCTGCTGTCCACTTACCTTCCTAAACGTGAACAGACTTACACTGAGTTCAGTACACGGTATCATTAAACATTGCTTTGTGAAGGTCAATATCTTTGTAATATTCAGACACAGTCACATAGCTATATCAAGGTCAGAAATAATTATCCTACCCCTCCAAATTAATAACATTAATATATTTCCCCCATTTTTCATTATTTTTCCTCAAATTAGCCCAATTCACCTTTGTCTTCCTTTCTTACGTCAAGAAATGCCTCTAATGCAGTTCTGTGCTGCTGAAGCTGATCAGGAGTTGTTTGACCATGAAGATCTCTATACATTGGAGGAAATAGAAAAGTTGTTCCTGTATTTCAAGCAGGAAAGCTTTTGCTCACTGACCTGCAAAAGCTACAGAAAAATCCATTTCAAATTGAATGTTGATCCAAATAAGAAAGGACTGTATCACATCACATGAAAAGGAAGCACTCATCATCCAATTATTAATTCTTTCCTAAAGTTAATCCATCTTGCTTTCCACAATTGTCCAGTGAATGCAAGAAGCAGCTGACTCTCTTCTTAGCCAAGGAATTAGGGTAAAATTATAGCAACAGTTATAATGCTAAATTCTGACCTTTCTGTTACAGGGCAAGAGTGTTTTCTCATTATATGTATAATGCTAGGAATAAGAGGATGCAATACATTACCAGGGCTCCTGTGATAGACAAGTAACAATAAAGAATGAAGGAATAGACACACCACTTTCTGAATAAAAATGCCTGCTTCCTACTGTAAGGCTCTTCAGGGCATATTGCAGTAATGTGCTGCAGGAGCCACTTTTCTGCTCTTCCAAGCAGGAACAAAATGTATTGTTACACCTTTTGCTGATTACAGCGCATACACAAAGGGAGCGAAGCACACGGAGCATAAAACACAACCTACAGCAGTATATGGGACTGTTTAAGACCTCATTTTGCAAGTGGAGCCTTTGTTTCCTATGTCTTTATGAAGGAAGACGTGACACCGAGAAACGTTTTCCTTTCTCCATCACAGCATCAATGGAATAGGACGCCAGAGAGTATTGTACCATCCTTGCTCCATTTTAAAGCAAGCATTTAAAAGTGCTTTTGGTATTTTTACCACATGTCAAAAATCTCAGTAAATGAAATTAAATTTTTGGAAATTCATTTGTGGTTAACAGCCTAAATCTCAGACTCTCCCTATTCCTGAGCCATAGATGGGTGAAATGACAACCCTTGTCGGTGTAGAAACCAACAGATCTTGCTGTCCTGGCAGCTTGGATAGACTATCCTGATTGAACCAGTCCAAAATAAGTGACTCAAGTCAGGCATCAGATTGAAATGGTAAAGTTTTCATAGTATCATACACTCTCAGTTTCATACTATCACAAGTGGGAAGGGCAACTGAAGTTGCAGCAGTATAAAGATCAACAGAACTTAAAAGCTTTGAAAGAAAGAATTAAAAACGTCCTACACATCAGATGTGTTTACTGGAGCTTATCCAACTCTGCTAAGCTTCCCTCTCTTTTCTCTGAGTTCCCCTGACTATCCAACCAAGGAACAATCTTCACTTTGGTGCACGCGATCGTGCACAAACACTTTCCAAAGTGCTGTCAAAAGAGATGTTTGTTGACACACTCTTAGAAAAAAAAATGTTTCCAGGTGTGTGTAATGAATGGGTGTTTGTGGTTTTTTAGGTCAGTAGAAACTACTCCAGAGAAACCAGCTATGAGAAATATACTTCATTACAGTCAGTGGCATCAGGACTTCAGGATGACAGAATGAAAGCTAAAGCTGTGGCTTTTTGGGGATTGATGTAATCTGCATGGAATAGTTGAATTTTATTTTCTGTCCACGGCTTTTTTTCTGTCACCTTTATTGTCATGTGCAACCTCAAGCTTCTAGACAGACAAATGAAACATCTCTGAAAATTGCAAAGTGGGACAGCATCAAGAGTGTCTTTTCCAGGCACATTCAGCCTCATTTAAATAAAGATATACATGGAAATGTTCTAAACTGCAAAGGCAAGCAAGCTGTAATGTACTGACTATCTGTGGATGAATGTAGTTTTTGGTTTTGAAAGCTGTACCTGGTGATTCCAAACATTTTACTTCAGATTACAGATCTGTCTGTTTTGAAAACCTTTTCAATAACAGTAACTTTTCAATAACAAAAAACAACTTGCGACAAAGCGCAGCTCCTGATTACATCCTTCTTTGTACCCTTTTTCATCTCTTATTGGTCTTAATATTTTTGCCTGTGTGTAGCTAGTTTAATAGATATGTTACATGGACAATATGACTTGATAAGGAGCTTTGAGCTGAGGCATTCATAAATTATCTTCTGCATTTTTGAAAATTTAACAATTTTTGTTGTTTCTCTGGTTTGTCGTATTCAGAAACACTTTTGTGAAAAAGAAATATCTTTAACAAGCAACAGAGATGTATTTAAAGTCTTAAGTTAGAGAACAAGAGAACTAAATAACAGGTATGTGACCAGCATTTGCATTCAGGCCTTCTAAAGAAGTTGAGGAACCGAGTGTGTTTAGACAAATGGGCTGGTTACTTCATCCCAACCTGATGTCTAGGTCACAGATTCACCAAACTTAACCTGTGCCTGCCAAGAACACAGTGGAATGCCATGGTGGATGCTATATGTGAAAGATTTTGTGTAGGAAACATTTAGACAAAGAATTTGAAGATCATTCTATCTGTGTGACAAATGTGGAAGAAAAATCTGTTTCTGAATGGCTCAAAACCAAAAGAAGATACGTTCTGGTTTTGACAATTTTTCTGTAACTCAGAGAGATAGAACTTCACAAGTATATCCCAGGCCTCAGGAATTCCACAGAACTTTGGTTGTTGGTTTCAGTGAAGGCTCACTTTTGCTTTTTTATTTCTCTCCATGATTGAGTGCTAAAAAATTCCCGATACAGAATGCAGAAATGTATTCAACTTCAGTCCTTGCCAACTCTTCAATAGTTACGTCTTCTTCTTTTGGAAAATGAATATACACAATGTTTTCATTTGTCTGTTTGACAAATATGCCTGAATGCTCAATAACTTATCTTTGAAATTAACCTGTCAGAGTAATCATGACACAAATATAATGATGAAACATTGCTCTGCTCTGAAGATGAATTTTTGTAACAGTCACAACTGGCCTCTGGGGCATTACTGATTGATGAAGCAATACTTTAATAGAAATTGAACTAATTTATGTGCAGGTCTACACAGAAAAATCTACATATTTTGCTATGTGCAGATTCATTTGGCTAACTGTCAACAAAATTATGAAGGTTATAGACTTTGATTTATGTTTGGTCCGGACACGTGTTAAAATGATGTACACATTAACCTAGAGAAGGAAAATATATGTGCATGTGTATCCTGTTTCAGCATTATACATTATTTCTTTGCAATGTTCCATATTAAGATAAGAAGAACCTGTTTAGCTTTGAAAAGTAGGTTTTACATCAGTTTGCAAGAAATCAAGCCAGGACATAAGGTTTTAAAATAATACAGTAAAGCTGAACTTTCAAAAGATGCTTCTTTCAAAAACTAGGAAGTGATAACCGACAGATTTATAAGGCACGTAGTAGGGGTGGGTAGGGTCACTGTTGTTTTTACAATTGCCTTGCAATGTAAGACTATTTGTCAGCCTAGGCACACTTAATCTATAAAACCTTCATTTACTGGAAAGACGAGAGTGAGCCCTGTGGTTTTGTGCTTGAGTTGAGGTAAGTCATGTCAATAATTACACTGACCAGATGGCCACTGATACAAAGGGAGCCTGAAATGGCTTTCTCACTTACAGAAGCTTATGCCATAAGACATATATATCTTGCCATGTTACTTTCATTTTAATATCACCTCTTTTTTTTACCACTGTTGCAGTCTTTATACAACGGCTTTCAGTCAGATGGCCTAGATTCACAATGGTCTCAAAATGCTGGTGTGTGACAATGCAGCTATTCTATGGGGATAATTTAGAATGAGTGCTTTAATAACATCCTTACAATGTCCTGGAAGCAGAGAGCCTCTCTTCCTCTTGTTAATTAGCTCTAAATTGATAATTACTTCCTGTACACAGGTCACTCTTATCTGACTTAAAAAGGGAGATAAAATACTATTAAGTGATTTCTTACATACACGTACAAACATATATATATCTATGGAGTTCAAAAGAAAAGCTTTTCATATGGGTAGGATGTTCATGTAGGTAGGTTATTATCACATTTAAGTATATGTAGGTAAGGGGAATTTGTTTCCAACTCTGCTTTCCAAAAGTCATAGAGCTTCTTTAAGTGGTAAGTTCTATTTAGGAGGAAGATACCATCTCTTTTTTGTGGTATTGCAGAGAAAATAAATGATCTTTTAGCAGGATTTATTGAACAGAATTTAATAAGGGTCATCCAATCAGTGAAAGATCTCTTCATCTACTTGAATTTATCCAGGAGTTCATCTCAGTTGCTCCTGTATAATACATTATTTAGTGGGAACACTGTGTACAGAATTGCCTAACTATTTTCTATTTTACTCTAATGCTTTTGAAAGAAGCTATTATTTTCTGAGGACAGCAAAAAGCTTATATTAATTTTCCTATAATTGCCATCACCAGTTCTTTAGACTCACGAATGCCCTTTTTTCCCTTTGATCAAAAGGATTTGAAATGCTCTGAAACTTTGAATTAAAGTTCTTTTTCAGTTCAGACTGTGTATTTTTTGAGTAACTTCATCTACCAACACATTTGAAGGAATAATACAATGATAATTTCTGTGGGGTGAGATAGGTTTATTTGATATTGCTTTTGGGCATACAACAGTGGCCCAATCATCTTTAGTTTTATATCATAACCATTTCACAGAATTTAGCAGCAAAATAATTAAGGGCAAAGGTTCTCCTTCTTAATTTCAAGAAAGAAGGTATTGGGCAGGTAGCTTAATCACTCAGTGCAAGTTGTTCATGTGCAGCCATTAGACAAGCTATATATCTGTTTAGGAGAGGTACTACTACTATGTATTCTATCAATATTTGTCAAATATTCCCACTCTCTTCATCAGATTTTTATTTTTTTTGGAACTCTGTGGTTTACAGGTATACATGGCAGCTGAATTTATACACATTTTGCTAAGGTTCCCTCAGGTATCTTCATATGTTTAATCTGTCTTCTGTATTCTCTTTATTCTATTTCTATCATGACCCTGATATCTTAAAAATATACTGGAGAAATGTGGGTCTTTAATTTTCAATGTCAGACATCCCAAAGCACTCTCTTTTGAACAGGTAGACACAGAGACTTACTAAAAACTTCCAGTTTCCCTGGCTTGGGAAATAGAGATGTGATAACAATGGTGGTTTTCTTACACAAAACCTTTTTTTACACCAAGATAAAATATTCTCTCTAACAGAAAAAAAAAAGAAATGTATTTTTTTTCAAGCAGGGAGTTGGAGTACCTTGCTCAATGTGTTTACTGCGATGGGTGGATTTGGACTTTGTTGAAAAGCAGCTTCTCTCACACAGTTGAAGAGTATTTTGGCAGATCTATGATCTGGCTGATGTCTGCTCCAATCTGTCTGCCAGATCACACTATGAAATTTTAAAACAGGAACCTAAATTAGTAGCACAAAGATGCCAGTGTTATGAAAGGACCATGTTACACATCCTTATATTCCAGCCTGCCTGGGAAGCTGAAATTACATGAAGCTACATATATTTTTGTTGTGCCCAAGGTTTTAAGCTACTCTTCTACAGAGTACACAGTGGAAGATGTGACTTGTCCTCTATGAACTCTTAGACACAAAATATCAGCATGCTTGTTTGGTTTTTTTTTTATTCAAAAATGCATTAAAAATGTATAAATATGTAAAATTTTTCCACTACTGCATAAAAACAAATCAAAAATAACCAGCATGCAGATATTTATGCTTTAGGGCATAAGTCAAACACCAACTACCTGAGGTCAGGAATATATTTTCCCTCTGGGCAGTTTTGCATTACAATTTTTTTTTTGTACTTTTCTCAAAAGCATTGGCTGTTACTTATTTTTTTCAGGAAAGCAACCTGAACCAAATGAACTATTAGTTTAAGCCAAAACAGCACTTCTGCAAATTCTGCAGCACTAGCAATTTTTGCCTTACATCAGAGTTATGACTTCCTGAAACAAGCAGCACAATAAGAGTAGAAATACACCCTGGCATTTGCCTGCATAGCAGATTGCAGTGACCTATATTTGTCTTCTGCAACCAATTCTCAGTAGCCTCTGTAATGATCAAATTGATGGTTTAAAGGTATGGATCACTGGAAGTAATAAAACATGATGCTTCCCTTGTATTTCAGCTTTGAAATAGTTGAGAATTTGTGGCATGTAGCCACCAAAAATACATCACAACAATATTCTGAATTTAATGACTTGTGGTTATGTAATCCCTCAAATATGCCAGTAGTAATCTTTTTAAAACTGATTGATTTTGACCCATGGCTTTCTCTATGGTTTCTTCTGTATAAACCAGCACTTTAAAATGTGCTTCAGCTTCATCTTTATGGTCCACATTTTATTTTCATTTCCAATTGCTATTTCTTTTAAAATGGCAGGCACTTATTTAGTATCTTAAAGGATTTCTACTTGGGCACAAGTGACACTGCTGTGCTGTGCTACTGCAGTGACACCTCTTGTATTTAGTGCAATTCCTGACTATGTCAAACCACGTACCCACAAGAGAGTGCTCCCTAACAAATGTTAAAGTAGCTGTGTAGCTGGAATAGGGTATTTTGCCCTTTATTTCACTTTACTACGACATATCTCATGTACTGCTCTTAAAAAAAAAATAAAAATCCCATAAAGTACCCTACACAAAAGTGTTTTGCACAGGGTCAGTTTTGAATGGGAAGTTAGGAGGACTGCAGACTGTATTCAGAAACACACAGGCACTTAACCAGACTCTCAAGCAAAGTGGATTTTGGGAAACTGTAACCCAGATTTAGTCCAGAAGTGAATTCTGTCCTGACACAGCTCAGACATCTCAGATTCCCAAGGGAGATTCTTCATTTTGTACTGGTCAGCCAGTCTCTTACTGGTCATCCAGTCTCTTGATGAACAGCTGCAATATAGAAGTGCAGTTCCTGACTGTGAAGAGAGACAGCATTACCCCCCATGCCTGACAGATCTGCAACTACCACCAGTCTCCCTCTGGAACAGATTTTCATACGATTACTCAGCAGTCTTTTGCAGAAACAAATTAATTTATCCAGTTGTAATATAAAAGAGGAAGGTCCAGAAGGAGAAAACACAGGCCAGAATCTCCAGTCTTATGCAATCTGAACCATTCTTTCATAGTAACTCTAGATTTTCCCTGTGTCTCAAGAGTTTTATTTATTCTTACCCTCAGCAGGGGGTTAATCTCCAACATGAGTGGGTACTGTCTACTGTGGCTTCTGAAAGAGTGCTCTGCGAGGAAGATATATGAACAGCTAGGAAATAACATCAGAACATGGTGCTGGAAGGTAAGAAGAACTGCTCACCAGTTTTGCAGGGCTGGTAAGAACATTTTTTTTTCTGTGATGTTGTGCATATACAAATAGAGAGAAAGGGAGCCCTGTTAGCAGAGAGTTAAATGCAACTTAAGACAAAGACACGTCACCCCAAGAATGGACACTGTTCTTTAACTGTGAGAGAAGGAAAGTAAGGGACCACTAAAACAAAAGCTGAAGGAGTACAGCATCCAATAAAAATATTTGGCTTTTGCCAAATACAACTGACATAGCCCAGCCATTATCTCTCTAAGAAAGCCTAGGTTAAGATGCATACTATATTCAGGAAAGGGTTTTTTTTTTCCCCCAGTTCTAGGTAGACATATTTTTTGCATTTCTGAGCAATTATGAGGAATAACACTCCTCATTTTTACCTGCATTAATTTTTTAAGTCCTTGTCTGTCTTCCGTATAAAAACTACTTTATGTTAACAGTACCAGGTAGCATACTGAAGATTTCCATGTAGTACAAAACTCAGGCGGTCATGAACTGAATTTTTAGACTTTGTTACAAAGAAGAAGAGTGTGCTACATGCAATAAAAGCCCAGAGGTAGGACTGTATACGCTTCAGCTACAGTGTCTACTCTAAATCTCTATCATTCAAGACTTTGTTGCAGCCTTGTTTAGGGAAGGGATGTTTAATAGCTAAACTTAGCCTACAAATCATGCCCTTCTGATGACCAAATGAATGGAATATGCTCAGCAGATACTGAAGTCCACAACTTAGGCATTGGATCTGGCAATAAATTTAACTCCTGACAACCTTCCTATGAAATATTTATTTAAAAGTGAAAGCTGAGCTTCTAATTCTGAAAATTACAAACCTTGCAAATTAGATCTGGCATATTTTCCCAGTCTCTCTTGAACCCTTACAAATATTCATGTCATCTGATGCTGTTACAAGTCAATAACACTCCGGGAAGTGTGTTTATTTTTATTAGATTAATTTCATCCCATATGTTGCCTTGCAGTTATTTCCACCTGTTAGGAGCCATAGCACACACTTTGAATTCAGACTAAATAAGATCATTGCATGAGAATCAGACCTAGATATTTTAACTCTTCGAATCTGAGCTGTTTGTTTAATTAAGTGTAACCCTCCATGAGAAATTACAGCTCTACACCTATTGTGAAAAGGGTCTGTTGAATGCTCCAGCATCAGCTGTCACTCACAGCACACTCCACACCACTTTTGTGACCTGAAAGGCAGCAAGGAGTGAGCCTGCTAAAGCTATCTCTCAGTAACATACCTCAGCCAGACCGAGGAGAAATACAATGATGCAAAATGAGAGGTTAAGAATGGCAGCATCCACAATTTATCCTGCGATTAGAGTATTGGGAGAGGTAAAAGGTCAGGAGAGGCAAGTAGAGGTACCGATGCACATGACAAAGAAGGAAAAAAATCAGTTTGTGAGAGCTGAGGAGAGAATGGAACGATTCATTATGGGTGGGCTGGTGAAATAATCCTGTTAGCAATGGGTTTCCTGGCAAGACAGATAAAGTAGCATAAGGGCCCTAGTATAGGGGGATACCAGTACTGAAATTAGAAGTAAATGAACCTGTAGGAGTAAATGTTTCAGAATATTTCACCTTCTGGGATTGAGAGAAAGGATTTTTTCTTGCTGAAAGTGAGTAGCTGGTGTCTCTCGTCTCTGTCGCTTTCCTCTGTGTTTTCATAACTCTAGGCAAAAGTTTCTTTTGCTTCTTCAGTACAACACGTTGACCAGCGTGCTCAAAATCCACAAGTGTCTCTCTATTGTCTCTATTTTGGTGTAAATTCTGAGGAAGCTACGTGGAAAACAAGTATACTACAACTTTCTTAATTAGCTGGTTTGTATTTTGGACTGAATCACAGGATGGTTAGGGGATGGAAGGGACCTCTGGAGATGATCTAGTCTGACCCTCCTGCCAAAGCAGGTTCACCTAGAGCAGGTTGCACATGAATGCATCCAGGTGAGTATTGAAAGTCCTAAGAGAAGGAGACCTCACAATTTCTCTGGGCAGCCTGTTCCACAGCTCCATCACCTTCACAGCAAAGAAGTTTTTCCTGATGTTGAGGTGGAACTTTGTGCGCTCCAGTTTGTGCCTGTTGTCCCACCCCTTGTGAAGAACCTATGCATTTCAGAGTCAAGAAATTATACAATATCAGCATTTGCTTCTCTAGCTCACCAATAGTTTTCTTCCAACATTACAGGTTGTGTCAATAGGTTTGAAATGAAGACTGACATACCTGATTTGTCTGAGGCAGCAGGCTAGGTACTTCTGAAGACATAAGTGCAGATTAGAAGATAATATAAGGACTGCTTTCATGGTTTTAAATTTACCTACACCTGGATGAGAATTCAATAATGGTAACATAACAGCTCTTCACTGTGAGAAATACTTTACTACAATGCAGTCTGTCTATATTAATATTTCTTAGCAGAAACAATAATGTTTTTTAACATCATATAATGATAACTTACGGGCAACACTTATTGGAGAACCTGCTTTATGCCCAAATATTTAACAATGTCATCAACAATACCTTGCAACCTAGCACTATGTTATGGCAGTTTAATACTGTGCTTCAAACTGGTGAAGTGGTTGGGAAAATGTTAATTATCTTCTGATGTTTTTTTCTACTTGTCCCTGTTTTTCTCTCCAGTCTGTCAGAAGTATGAGGCACCAAACTGAAGAAGCTAAAGGATGAAAAATAATGATTTTGTCTATAGATTCCCAGGGGGACCCAGCAATCAAATAACTGCTTTTGTAACGTGTTTCTGAAAGGGTGTGTGGAAGAAGAGAGTCTGCTCTTTTAAGGTATCTGGTCAAAGACCTTTTTCAGTGCAACGAGGGATAGTAAGAAAAGGAGGAAGCTATTAACAAGAACATACAGGGACAAAAACCTCACTGACAAATGGGAAGGGACAGAGTGACCACAGCCAAACCCCATCAGGCAGACTAGTAGATGAAGGGCGTGTGTGAGTTTGATAAAGTTTATTCCAAAGAGATTATCTGGTCAGGAATCTTATCTATTGGGAAATTAAGGGAAAAAATAAGAAAATCAGAAACAAAATATACACAAGCCTGACCAAAAAAAAAACCAAAATAACAAACCATGGAGATACCACCAAGAAACAAACCTCACTACTCGCACTAAAGTGATGGACTGTTAGGAACCAAAGGTGCTCCTTCCAGGAAAATCAGCCTGATATTTACAACTGGTAAGATTTTAAATCAGTGGGATCCCAGACTCAGATGGGTGTGGGAATCCGGAGAGCTGTATAAATCTGTGAGGTTTGCACAGGGGGTAGAGGGAGCAGGGAGGAACAGAGTGTGGGGTAGACATAAAATGGTCAAGTTGTGTGTAAAAGGCCAGTCATTGTGCTTGTCTGTCTGGGTCCTGCACTTGATCACTGCAGTCTGTCCTATCTTTTTCTATCTTACTACATCTTTTTCTTAACTATCTTTCTGAATAATCTCACTCTCTATCCTCTGGGCACATGCTTCAAGGACTGTCAGCTATCAGTAAGACCTGTATGTGTTGCAGATCACAACTGGCACCACATACCAGAGTGAGACCAGGGGTGTGGGTGCCCCTGACCTGTAATGTAAGTTGGGATCCTCCAGCTCCATCCAAATGGTGAGAATGGTGAGCGTCCCCAAACCAGCTACTGGGGTGAGAGGCGTGAGCAAGTCATGTGAAGGTATCAACATCAGCAGCTGAAGCAAGACCTCGGTTACCTCAGCAGCTGGGCTGTGTCCTAAGTGTCTGTTAAGTGGGTGAACGGTCCATGCTGGTATATGGGGGACCCATGAGAGTAAAGTGCTGTGTGTGCTCTAAGCACTCACCTGGACCAGCTGGGAAAAAGGAGACCTGTGGATGGGTAGGGGTGCCAGATACGCATAGGGGTTGTGTCAGTACTTGAGGTATCCACAGACGTGAGCACACTTGTGAACCTGGAGAGCATCATGCACATGCCTGCCCTTGTGACCCTCTGCCAGCCCAAGAGGGGAAGAGGACTGGGCTGTCTGTGCATGTGTTTTACATGAATATTCTATGTAGGTGCTATTGAAGTCAGTGCCTTTTCTGCAGCAGTCTGTGTGACCAGCTATGTCAGGATCCTGCTTATCCCAGAGACAGGCACAGATGGATGGACAAGTGCTCAGCTTCAGTACTGATTGAACTTGCAATAAAGGAAAACAGCAGCTGTGTCCCTCAGCCTGGCCAGAGACACCAGATCCCTGGGCTGGGATCCAGCAACCAGGGAGGAAAGGGCCTGGGCAGGAACAGCTGGAGGAGGTCATGCTCTAACATCACTTAACAGTTTAGTCCATCAGCTCTGCTCAAGACACATGTTGGCACAGACAGCATCCCTTCTATTGTGGAGGTTTGGTACATGTCAGTAACACATCTATGTCTATAGAAATGCATTCATTAAAAAAAAACAAATAAAATAAAACAGTAAAAGTGCTTTCAGGCTTCCCAGCATCTCTTTATTTGCTAAGAACTAAAAGCCTCTCCCTACTGTATAATTGTATGATCCTAATGTGGTTTTGAATTTGAGGGACCAACACATTCGACCTTAAACATGGAATTAAGTATTTGCTGAATAGAGCCAAGTACACAGCTAAAGCTAAGAACACATGTATTTGCTCTGCCATTCAGAACAAAAAGCAAACTAAAGCAAACTAAACCAAACCACTGTCTTATATTGTCTCTTGTTAGCAGCATCAGTTGATAGTTTTTGTGGACTCTCTTCAACTTGCCATATTATTTCCATAGCTATTTTCACGTACTGAAAAGAAGTGACTGTCTAATATTCTTTATGCTCCATTTGCCTTTTTTTTCCTCCCTACATTCCACTTCACCTGTGCATTTGATTTCCTTCCAGAAGGTCTCTGTGTGTATATATGCACTGGGTTTATCTTAACACTGCAGAACACCAAAGCAAGGAATAAGTGTTGTTAATTATTTAGACTATTTCTTCAAGGCAGTACGTTACACATACGATTTATAATCTGCATGGATTGCCAGTTGACTTTTAAGATGGTGATAAAAAGCTGAGGACTGACTGCCCACCCAAGAGAAACCTTCACACTTCTTTGATATCTCAAGAATGACACTCAGTCCTCTACTCTGAGAAAACTCAAAGATTGAAACCCTTAAAAACAGAGCCAAACACTTCTGTGTGTGAGGCAAGTGAACTGAAGAAGAAACCACAGAAGGCAAGAGATGAGCTGCACTTCAATAGCCTGTGAATTCTTTCGCTGTGGCATTTAACGGAAGTAAAATTATCATTCTGTACTTGAACCATCCTATGGAAATTTAAAAATAAATATGAATAGCCACATTCTTTGAAAGAATGTAAAAGTGAGAGTGGGTTTTTGAAAGATTTAATTCACTGGTATATTTTTGCCTTTGCACTATGCTTTGACCATAAGCAGCAAGACTTCACCTTTACCATTTTCAGATGAATATTGACTGAAACAAATCAGAAATGAGGATGTTTCCACAAAGACATGACATTACATCTCTCGCTGGCTCTCTGGCTAGGTCATGCATGTAACTTATACTTATCGGAGCCCTCTTTTCATCTCTTAGGTGTTTTATTTTAAGTAAGATAGAGGATTATGTACTTGGCAACTGCCGAAGGTCAAAGATAAATATGCAGAGCAGCAGAACATTGTGCAAATATCTAACTGTACAGTCACTGTAGATTTTAAAATAGATTTTCTGTGTCTCTCAGCTGCCTAGCTACAAGGAAGTAGTTAAGACAGCAAACAAAAACAGTTGACACTGACAATCCACTCATTGAGTTTGAGCTACTGCACATAAAGAAGTACTTCTCCAATAAGAGCAAACACAAGCGTCTGAACACCTAGGAAAGAGATTATAGAAATGTCAAACAACCTTGAATTCTTTTTTATATTTGTAACACCTTAGTAAGCAATTCAAACACATACTGAGGCATTAGCACCGACATCCTTCTACCTGAAATGGATCTGTGTTTCACAGCACAGTGCATACAATGATACTGTGAAGTTTGTGGATATAGGGCATAAATCCAGCATACCCTATTTGAAAGGGTCCTGATGATGATGCAACTGATCCAGTTTCAAAATGGTATACATGGCTCCTAGTACTTCAAATCCACCTTCCAGAAAGAGGATCACTAAAGGAATGTTATGGGTTTTTTAAGTACTCCTCCACCTAGAAAGTTTCCATAACAATGTACAAGAGCAGGCATTTCATATGGCTGACAAAGCTGCTGAGAATTTTCAAAATTCAGTGAAAACATAAAATATTCACTCTTGAGTATACAACAAAATAATTCAAATTTTATTGCCTCTGTGGAGCACATGTTCTTTATAAACCAAAGACAAATTTTCCTACAGAGAAATGAAGAAAACCTCAGGCATAACCATGATTTCCTAAATAATAAATGAGATATTCAATACAAAATATGAAAGACATGAAATCCAATCTTACACATTGTGTCACAAGTTATTAGTCCTTAATCACATTTCAGATTATTTGGTGGTTTGGTTTCATGGTAGGGTGAATTTCCCCTCCTCAGAAAACCTGTTATATGAGCCTACTCATTCTGCCAGTTATCTATCTACATTTCACCCGTATCTAGGGCTGAACTAAAGCAGTTGTCCTATCACCTACTGACCCCTCCTTAGCAAGGCAGGGGAATGAGAAAAAGGAGAGATGACCTGTAAATTGAAATTACACTAGATGTAATGGAACAGCAAAACTAATACCAATAGAAAGTTATACTCAGCCCAGCAAAGGTACAGCAGTCACAATAAATGGGAAAGCAGTCCTCAGGAGCAGGAAGAGCAGAGCCAGGAAGACACCAAACATAAGACCCATTATTCTCAACAACCTCCCCCTTTGTACTGAGCATGATCTTTATGGGATGGGATACACTTGGGAGCCAGCTCAGGTCAGCTGCCCTTGCTGACTCCAAGCTGCTAACAGCCTACATAGCATGGCTGATCTAGGATTCTGTCCCAGTAAAACCATGACATCAATAAATAACATTAAACATATATTGAGAATCAAAACTCTTTGCTGAAATGTGAATTTTCCAAAATTTCCTGGAAGGGCATTTTGGTCCATCTCTTGGAAATGAGTAGGTATTCAAGCACACGCCTGTCATCACAGAAAGCCAAGAACAAAGTTTTGTTACAGGGTCTTTCAAAAACCTATGGGCCATTTCCTACTCACACTACCACTATCTTCTGCTTAAGTTCCCAATACCTTTAACTGGTCTGCATTCATCTGCAGGGCATTGCAAAATGGTAGTATGTAGAAGTCAGATAACCCTTTACACTAGAACCTCCAGGTGGGGAAGTGATGGGTCGTATGCAATAGCAGAGCATTACTCCTGCATTATACAAATCTTTGCCTCTCTTTTCTTTATATGCTTTGTGAATGAGACAGGAAAGGAGCTGGAGGAGGAATTGACCCTTCTTTGCTCTATAGTAGCAAAGAAAGGGTAGAGGAAAGATGAAAAGAAACACCAAAAGAATTGATCCTGCCAGGCACAGTTTTTGCTGAAGCTCTTGAATGCTCATGTTAATCTCAGCTGTAAGTGAAAGTGCTCAACAGCAGGGAAAGTATTCGGCTTTTACAACACTCTAACCATGTAATGGGAAAGATTTGCTAGAAAGGAAACATTTTCCTAAATAAGAAAAAAGCACACGGGCTGGAGAAGGAGATGATATTTTGAGAACAATAGCAACATTACAAGTGATGCCAATAAATAACAGTAAATTGATAGGAGGGGAGTGAAACATAATCAGGGCTCACAACAGTAGTTTTTTCTTGTATACAATAAAAGAAGTGTGTCCCATTGGAAGATTACTAATAATTAGTAAACTCTAGCTGACTCTGTGTACACTATCCAAAATCTAGGGGCATTAATG
>JANHFX010007886.1:39368-50160 GCA_027560015.1 Chloroceryle amazona | reverse complement strand
CCCATTGGAAGATTACTAATAATTAGTAAACTCTAGCTGACTCTGTGTACACTATCCAAAATCTAGGGGCATTAATGAATTTAGATTAAAACTAAAGTTCTTTTTTTTTTTGTGAAGGAGGTATAAACTGATAAAGGACATAAATCTCCTGTCACATCAGCTCTTTCCATGTCTGATGACTTTGACTGCACCGCTGGCACTGGAAAAAAAAAAAAGACTGATGCTCAATAATTCTGTGGAGCAGAGAATACATATATATTTTACATCTAAGCATGAGTTGCCACACAATTTCTTTTCCATGAAGTTTTTCAGTATGTATCTCTAAGCTGTAGAAGACATAATTCGTTGGAGATTTGAGAAAATCCTCACAATACAGCTATTAAAAGAGAGATGTGTTTGCAGGACAGAATGCAGCTGTGGGTCTCAATAATGTCTTGAATATTCATTGTACATAGTGAAAGTGGCACGGCAAATATCAGGGCATTTGATAGAAAGTTTTTTCTGTCTCTCATCTTTTTCACTCAAGGCAGCCTCACTCCTGTGAATAGAATAACATCTGGATAAAGAGCTCATCTGCAATGAGCCTGGTTTTCTGAAATGGAAGAAAAAAATTGCTCTCATGAATAGATCTTTTTTTAATAAGGGCTCAGGTTACTTCCCCTTTCCATTGAGCTAGTGTCACAAAATAAGTTATCCTGATCCAGGTAGTTGGGTTTCACTGGCCCAGTAAATGATATACGTTAACCTTTCTTTGAGTATAAGGGACATATAGCAAGAGGTAGCTCCTTATTAGTGATTCAAGTGAATTTCAACCAAAAAAATGTCCTCTTGATATTTGCAAATATTAGCTATTGCAAGCTAACATGTTTTTTCCCTTGCTTTATTTTGCATCTGCTCTGTAAATACATATAGAGTAAAAATGTTGCCTGCATTTGGAAAAAGAAATACAAACTTTTCATTTACAGAACATTTCAGTCTGTTCCTCCCACTAATATTAGCCTGTGACAATTCTTAATCAAACCTCCCATAGGTTACAAATAACCCATGCTTTCAGCAGACTGTGTGCGTCTTCTTACACAGAGCAGTCTGGATGGAACCCACTTGTAATTGCTGAATATTTTGGGCATCTTGCGTTTCTAATTCTGACCAGCTTGAGAAAGCATAAGAACAAGATATTATAGAATTGCAGCTACATAGTCTAAATCATGTGGAGGCAATGACCAGAAACTGGTATCTGGTGATAGCTGTAGTCATCAGGGATTATTTATTGTGTTAAAACTCCTAGACACTTAATCCTATCATTTCAGGACAGATTAATCTCAACTATTTTTACTCCTTCCTACTTACTTTCTGTATCTAAGTACTTACTACTCTACTAACTGTGTAGGTTCTTGTAGGGTCAATGGAGCAAGATGGATAACAATACTTTAGACTAGATGCTTAGCTAGTGCTTTAGAATCATCTCTAACTTGTTACTCCATTCAGGGGGTGTTTATTCTCTAAGTGATGCAAATATATTTCCCGTGTCATTCTCTTCCTCTTCAAGTGCTCACTGAAATGTTATACTTTTCTAATGTTATGTTGCTTTTTCTGGGAACAGATTTGATCACAGCTAAGGAGAGGGATACTCAGTTATATTATATGCCTTGCATTGCAAGAGAATATGTTTATCAAAATGTTCTGCCAAAAATATTCTTCTGATACATTCTTTTCCTTTTTATAACTGTGATAAATTAAGGAATGTAGTGACAAGTGTACCATATAACCAAAGCTTGGCATGTTAAGCGTGTTAAATAAGAAGCTGTTTCTTAGGGCCATGAAATGTTATTAAGACATTACAGGAATAATAAACTTTTAAATCCTTTACTCTTCCTTTCTTCATATGGACTTAACTATTCTCATCTATCCCTTTAGCAAAATGTATATATTACCAAACATATGCCTGATAATTGAATTAGTTTAGTTTTCTCATGAATTAAATGCACTAAAAGAAAATGCAGTTTTAAATTCAGTATCTCATATTTAGCTTTACTTCAGCATCTTGCCGAGATGCGTGACGTTTCAAAATCTACTCTGAATCCATGAATACCTTGGCTCTTTGTTCTTTTTATAGTTGATGGAGAAAGAATTTTTTGGTGTGTTTTATGATTTATCAAACCTATTTTACATGTCAGCTTCAAGTAAGAAATGTCCCATCTCCAAATACCATGGACTATATTAACTAGGTTGGCTCATGCAGATACAGATGTCCATGATATAGCTGTTTTCAGTGTTTGTTATCACAAACTCAGAAGTGTCTCTGAGGTATTAAACATGGATACAGTCTAAGTCTTTCTTTTTCCAATAATATTGAACTGTAAGGTTCTGAAAACACTGACCTGAAATCTCAGAAAATATTTTTAGCTCTTATACTTGATATATATGTAAAGTACTAATCTTTTTGCTTTTCATTTCACAACAATTTTAAGACCAAACCTTTTCTCTTTGACAGGACAGCAAAAGTTTAATTCATCCTGTGACCAGCAGGACTAGAGAAGCGATTATTCCCCTGTACTTGGCACTGGTGAGGTCACACCTCAAATACTGGGTTCAGTTCTGGGCCCCTCACTACAAGAAAGACATTGAGGTGCTGGAGCATGTCCAGAGAAGGTCAACAAAGCTGGTGAAGGGTCTACAGAGCAAGTCTTATGAGGAGCAGCTGAGAGAACTGGAAGTCTTTTGCCTGGAGAAAAGGAGGCTCAGGACAGACCTTCTCTCTGCAACTACCTGATAGGAGGTTACAGAAAGGTGGGGGCTGATCTATTCTTATCAGTAATAAGTGATAGGACGAGAGGAAATGGTCTCAAGTGGCACCAGGGGAGGTTTAGATTGGACATTAGGAAAAATTTCTTCCCCGAAAGGGTTGTTAAGCATTGGAACAGGCTGCCCAGGGAAGTGACAGTGTCATCCTACCTGGAGGTATTTGAAAGAGGTGTAGGTGGGGTGCTTAGGGACAGGATTTAGTGGTGGGATTGGCAGTGTTAGGCTAATGGTTGGACTCAAAGATTTGAAATGTCTTTTCCAACAGAAATGATTCTACGAACCTATGATTCTATGACCTTTCCATTTGTATTCTCTTTGGGACACAGAATTGAAGTTTTTTATTAACTCTTTTCTTTACATTGCCTTTTTTACTTCTTGTTTTCCTTCTGATGCCAGTTTTGAGATCTTCTCAGGTATCCACAGTGCTCCTTATGTTTCAATGCTATTTTGTTTCATAAAGCTCAAGAAAAGCTAACAAAACCACCCACTTCAGTACTGCAACTCAGATGAGGTAATAGAAATATTTTTCTCCGAGATCTGGAAAATTTAGTCTTTTTTCTTTCCCAATTTTGCAAAATCTCCTCGGATCTGAAACATTTCCATAGTGTTTTCTTAATTCAAATTTGATTATGAAAACTGCTGTTCATCTACTTTATTTACTTTATAAAATAATCTATTTTTGTTAGTTACAGGAGTAAGGGGCTATGGGTATGTGTAGCAGGTTTATCCTGCTATGGATGCTGGATGCTAAGGACATAAACAGGATAATGGATATTATAGTGTATTTTAACATTAAAATAAAAAGAAATTTAATCAAGCAACCAAAGAGGATAACCAAGAAAGTGTTTGCCTACTGGTATCCCTTGTTACTCGGATCTCATTGCATACTTTATTATTTTACCCCTTTCCTATCATCATCTTCCCTTTCATGGGGAGAAATTTTTTCCCAGTAAGGGTGACGGACACTGGACCAGGCTGCCCAGGGAGGTTGTGGAGTCTCCTTCTCTGGAGATGTTCCAGCCCCACCTGGATCTGTTCCTGTGTGACCTGGGGTAGGTGACCCTGCTCTGGCAGTGGGGCTGGACTAGATGATCTTTCAAGGTCCTTTCCAACCCCTAACATTCTGTGATTGTGATTCTTTCTGCATCTCTGCTTTCTTTTATTTTACATTAGTGTTCTAGCTTTGTGCCTTGAAGGAGATTAGCATAATTTAAGTATTGTTGCATCAGAGGTATATGATAACTGCTAATAATCATGAGAAAGAAATATATGAATGAATAGGATTTTCTCCTCGGGAATGTTTTGTAATACAAACAGTAAACAGAAAAAAAACCAAACAACACAATAGAGCTCAAAAATAACAGCTTTACCAAGCATATGGCTTCAAACATTAAAACATTGCTTTATTATGAAAATGCAAAAATAACAGAAGTTACAGTTACTAAGTTAATAAAATCATATCATTTGTTTAAAATACTCTGTAATTAGTATATTATCACTGTTATGAATTAATTAATCAAACCAGCAATACCAACAGCAATAGTAATAATTCAAATTGCCTTCCATCAAACCACTCAGTATACCATATGAAGTCCAGAATGTCTATTGTATGGATATGATATGATATGATATGATATTATTATGTCTCTATTACCTCAGGATTTCCTATCACAGAATCCAGGTACAGGGATTTTCTTAAGCATATATAGTCAGATTCTTTAATATCCAGCATTATCTCACGTGTTACATGTACGAGATAGATGGAACATCAGGGTGCAATCCATCATGACCTATATTAGCACAAGATTTAACCAAAGCTATTATTGATATTTTGATCATACATTCAGAAAGTCCTGTAGTGTTATGATGATGCCTGTAACAACACGTGCCATGCTTTTTGTACTCCATCATTAATACACCTTTGTCAAATCTAATGAAGGTCAAGTTTCTTGTGCATTTATTCAATCTAAATTTATTGCAAAATTCAAGAACAGAAATATTTCAAATTAATTAGTCTGATGGCTACCTATTATTGCACAGTTTAGAAAGCACTAAATTGATCATAATCATATCAAAATCATATTGCAAATTACTTGCAATAAGAAAAAAAATCCACATTTTCTCCTTTCCTGTTTAGAGCTTTAATTTGTTGCTGCTTTATTCATCTTTTACAGTACTACAATTCTAGTGAAATTAAACGAAAATAACAGACTTTGCTTCAGCACAGCTCTCAAATATGTGCCTTAATTTCAGCAGTCAGGTATATATCGTGCTGAATCAGAATCTTTGTTCTTAGACTCTCCTTAAACTCATCTGTGTTCTTAAAAAAAAGAAAAATAATTCTACTTTGGGAGAAGTACAGGCTAAAAGCAATGCATTTTATTGGATGCTGTAAGGAATAGAGTATACCTATTGCAGGCTTGAGGAAATCAATCACTGTGAGCTCCTGCCATACTTTACCCTTTGCAGTTAAGGGGACATGGTCAAGGACATTGAACTGCTCACAAGAGATGTTTGAGAACCTTGCCAGATGTAGAAAAAACATATATATATATAAAATAAATAATATATAATCAATGTATAATATATAATCATATATAATATAATGCCTCAAACTTGTGGGTTGGGTTTTTTTTTGTTGTTGTTTTAAATAAAACAATTATTTGTTTAAGGAAGATGCAAGTTTGGCAACTTGTGGCACAATCCAAGAGGCTGAGCAGCAAATGACTGCTGAACATTGAATGAACTTAAAAATATAGCACAAGAGCATCAGTGTAGCAGCAAAATGACTTAACTGGTAAGACTAGGAATTTAAACTACTTCTCATTTCACTACTTATTTTTTTTTGTATTTCTACTTATTATTTTACACTTCTTCATTTTTATTCTCCTACTTTCTGCCTCTGACACAGTTGAGTCCTGGCCCTGGCTTTTGTATATATATACACATATGCAAACAGACCCACACACACGACTTCTTCCACCACGTGATGAGATTCTTTGTTATGGAAACTAGAAGCACTAATATTTTCAACACAATTTTAGTTAAGTGTTAGTAACTTGAAATAAAATAACACATATTCTGTAGTTGAATACTTCTCTAAAAAGTGGACCCTGATTTGAGAACAGAAACAGAAAGCTGTCTGACTGGAGCTATAATTTAAAATTATCATGGATTCAGATTATATTGCTGCTGAGGTACCAGATGGATTGATCATTTGGAGTATTTGCTTTGCCAGTCCCGCAATCTAGACATGAGAGTATTTAAACAATTGTATTTTCCCAATAAAAATCTAACAACAAAGGATTGAAGTGGAATGAATCAATATATATGTATTTCAAATAATCAGATAGATTTTTTTTTAATTAAATATAACTATCTAGGCCTGAATTTCTTGCTTTATGCCACTCCAAGGGACACTAAGCACTCCAGAACTATTGATCTGAAAGCATCCCTTTATTTTATTAACATTTTTACCTGAAACATCTGCATTCTGAGTGCACATAAGAAGTCTGTGGAACTAGTTATCACTATCAAAATAATACAGATGTTAGAAGACCATCTATTTGCCAAGCCCTCATGGGCTGCATGTGATGGTCAAACACACACAGATATGCATAAATAGTAAGTTATATCAAGTGGTCCTCACAGAGGATTTCAACTACTCCAGAATCTGCTGGAGGAGCAACATAAGAGGACATAAACAATCCAGGAGGTCTCTGGAATGCATCGATGACAAATTCCTCCTCCAGGTGACAGACAAGCAAGGAGAGGTGCTCTGCTGGACTCCGTAGTCACCAACAAGGAGGGCCTCAGTGGGAATGGGAAGGTCACAGTCTCAAACATCATTATACGGCTACTTTCTATAAATCTTAGTTTGATTATGGTGGTAGGAGAATGGTCTGAATGCTGGAGGAAAGCAGGTGTCACTCCTATCTTCAGAAAGGCAAGAAAGAGAACCCAAAGTTGATCAACCTCATCATGATCCCTCAGAAGGTGATGGAGAAGCAAACCATTTCCAGGCACAGATTTGCTTTTTAGCATTTCCATTGACTGAAGATAGACTGGTCATGATCAACTTTCCTTTTTTCAAGGTAATCTTGACATCTGCCTTTTTCTATCTGGCAGGAATCTTCTTCAATCATCATCAACTTTTGAAAACTATAAAAAGTAGGCTGACAACTGTATTAAAAAAACAAACAAACCCCAACCTCAGTAGCATTGGATTCATCTTATCTGGTCCTATGGCCTCGTGTATGCTCATCTCGCTTAAGTGATTTTTAACATGATCTTCCTTGAATGTGAGTAATACTTCACTCCTACAAACTGTCACCAGCTGCAGAAAACTGGGAATCTGAGGGTATACCTTAACAGTAAAAATGCAACTTCTTTTAGAGGTTGTAAGGAAAATAACTAAGAAAATAAGCTAATGCACAGACTGTGTTTATTCTACATCATTATACTCTGCCATGTGAGAGTCATCATAACAAGGTGCAAAGAATCTACATCCCAAAATGAATTTTTTTGCTATAAAAAGCATGAAAATAAATGCAACGAGTACAATTAGTGGGCTCACTGCATATCATCCTTATTTTGGCATGCATCTCTTCACTTAGATTATGCAAAACCAAGGCAATCTCAGAGGTGCCAGATCTCTTACCCTTCAGACTGTGTTCTCTTTGCTATAAATCACAGTGAACTTTTAAATGTTTAGATCTCCCAGACAGTGATTATTTGCTATAATGTAAAGGAGAACAATAAAAATGATCACTTCAATTTTTGTCTTTATTCTGCTCTGTGCTAATTAAACTATTCTTACTGGACTAGACAGTGTGAAGAGACATTCAGTTCTTCAATATCTAAGTCTGGAACTATTGATAATGATCAAAGATGAAAATCCCTCTTTTGACAGACTATTTCCAAATAGAGTCAATATGTCAAAAGGTTGAGAATAAGATTGTGAATTAACCTCTGGGATTTGGATCCACTTTTTTTTTATCTTCCATTGTCATCCCCTCGAACATTCTTGCATTTTGTTTTTGCGTAGAACCTTCCCTAGCATTCTCAAAGTTGACTCAGTTTAGGACTTAAGATATATAAGCAGTAATTTTTCCAGGATATAATTAAGTAAAGACAGTAGTTTTAACTTCCTGAATTGTTTTTTTTTTAGCCAAAATTGACTAAAAAAATAATATTCCTGCAGAAAATGCTGTTTTCTTGTAATCAAAAATGTCCATGTGTTATATTGATCACAAAATCAATGTCAAAGGGAAGCCTTTTGACTTTCTCATTCATATCTCTAGTGAAAAAGCATTTCATGTCATTAGTGTCAAAATGTTTCACATTTATTATTTTATATTCATTTTGCATCTGAACATGCCCTTTAATTCTTCAGAATCCAATCTTTCCTGTTTCTGAACAGATTTTATTTGTTGTATTCCAAAAAGACTTTCATCTGAGCCGCTCATTCCAGTTTGAAAGAAGAGAGGATACACCAAAAGCCCGAGACTATTTACCATCAATTCATGCCTAACAAATATTTGGAAAAATATATATTTCAAATTTTGCTCAGCTGGCAGCAGGGAGAAATGCATCTACCTTCATTCTCACTTTGCTTCTCTGTCCTCAAATTCCACCACTTTTGTACATTTGTAGATGGAACAGAAAGCTGTAGTATTCAGCAGTTAAAAACTTTAGGTTCTGTCTAGCTGTCTAAGATTTAGCAATGTACCTATACCAGTGGGATTTCTAAACAATTGCCACTTTCCCCGTGAACTACACTTAAATTTGCTGGAGAGGGACTGACACCATTGCTTTGGCCTTCGTAGGCAGGGGTTTTGGTACCATTCCAGGAAATCTTGCCACTGACAGATTGCTGATCGTTCTGGGAATAAAGTTCAGCTCCAGTACACTGGGCTTCCCAATACCTTAATGAAATTCCTGGAAGTGCCTTTTATAGATAGAATTAGTTAACAGAACGACATAAAACCAGGAAAATGCAAGTAACGTAGCTGAAATAGCCATTTTTTTTGCAAGTGCCTTAAAGTTCAGGGATACAATACTGAGAATGCCACTAATTAATCTCCACATCAGCAGCTTGTCTTCTAACTGCAAAAATAGATCTGAAAACAAAGGCATTACAGACTCATCCACATCAGCTTGAAAGCTGCAGAAGACTGAGAGAATCATCACAGGGCTCTAGTATCTCGGGTGTGCAACCAAATATTGAGGCACCACATAAAATGTGGATACTGACCTGTTACAACCTGTGGTGCCAGTGCCTTAAGGATGGGTACTAGTAGTTCATCTCTTGCTTGGAAGATAGGAATCCCTCAGCTCCACCAAGGCTTAAGGGTCATAGCTGGTCAACATGTCCAAATAGAGAGGATTCCAGGCACAGTCTGGAAAATGCTATCGGATACTGAGGCAATTTTATTCATTGGTTGATAACTAGATTGGATTTAGGTGCTGAACGTGGAAATTCTCATCTGAGCTCTATCAAGCTTAGGTATCTTATCAAAGGCAACCTGCTATGCATGCTGTAAAGAAAAGATTTGAACTGGTATTTCCTGAATCTGAAGAAAGTGTCTTTACACTGTTAGATCAGACATCTTAACAGCATTTACATGCTGAATAGTTCTACTATGGCAAAATGCCTGCTGCCACCTGAAATACATTTTCAGAGAAGGATTCTGCAGACATAATATATCTACATAGCCAGAGTGACATGCTCACAGATGGAGAGAAAGGACTCTGTGTGCAATTTGCTGCTTCAGTAAGGTATGGTGCAAAGAGGACTATTAAGGGAAGTATCACACAGAAGACTGAGGAACAAAACAACATAAACATCTTGCAGACTGGCCTCAAAAAGCCTTAAGTAGGTCCCACCCACAAGGTTAAATTCAGAAGAAGTGCCAAGTATGATAAAGAGAACTTTGGTAGGAACTTTATGTCACAGAAAATATGCCCGTCCTTGGAAGAGATGCCCAGGAAAAGCTTGGTATTTTTATCTTCATGTTCAGGGAGCAGACAGACTCACACAAGACAAACTGGATGAGCTCTGCTAGGTAGTCCAGTGCTAATAGCTTGTTTTCCTTCAACATATTTTGCAAAAAAAGAAATTGCTCCTGGTTTTCCATCCTGTCCATCTAGCAGTATGATGGACATTATTTGGCACTTGCATAGCATATGAATTTCAAAATCTTTGTCCTTTGCTATTTTTATCACGTAACTGCTTTAGCATATATGCCTTAAGTTTAGTGTGTACAGCTATACAGAAGCATCCACAGAAATTAATCACTTTGGGGAGGGCTGGGGGCCAGGATCATTGACTGAGACCAAGTGAATCGTTTTGCAAAATGAAGTGCTACAAGTAATTCAGTCACAGAGAGATGAGGAGTGAAAACCAGATTCTGATCCCAAGACATGGTTCTGGTCAACGAAGAGCACAGAATGGGGAATTTCGTATGGAAAGACCATTTGTGGTTTATTTTTTTTTTTTAAAGAGATTTTTTTTTGAAAATCATGTTGAAAAGAATCAGGCATCTCCCTTCACCTACAAAGTTCCCCAAACCCTGTTTTTAAATCATACTGTATTGGTTCATAGTTAGAAGCTTTCTCTTGCAGCCATAGCAATTGCATGAGGTTTTTGGAAAAGGTAAGGGAATATTCATGAATAGATAATTGAATTTAGGGACTATAGTAATTTTAATTATATTTACTTTGCTAATAAGAGACGTTGGGAGTTGCATTCATTTATTGAGAGCTTGACAGGTTTTATCTAAGAGCATTTTATAATTAAGACCATATATTAACTCCTTGCTTGAGGTAATAAATATTCCTAGGTTATTTAACATGGAAGGGAAGATCTGTTACTCAGCTGAAAGTGAGCAGAGCATAATCTGGAGGAATAATTTTGTACAGGACAAGTGCCACCCCCAATTGAATCTAAAGTTTAAAAGAGAAAAAATGTCTTTGTTTAATATTTTGG